>JAQFZF010000170.1:0-21000 GCA_034695365.1 Enchytraeus norvegicus
TTTTCTCTAAATTAGAAAGTTCTACGTGATAATAGTACTGCATTCTAATTGTATGCTATGTTAAATGGTGTATCGGTGGTCAGCTAGATAGGATACTTTTGTGTCCTCACTGACGGCCGGTTGTCTGCTTGTTTGTGTGTTTGTTTGTGTGCTGCCTTGTGTTTTTCGTTTATTTTTTGCATGACTGATTGCCTACTTGTCTTGTATACTTTGTCTATATTGATTGATTAATTAATAAACATAGTTCTCTCTCTCTCTCTCTCTCTATGGATATCTAATTGAGCAATTATAATTAATCATTTTTGTGTTCGTCCATAAATTTTTCAAGAGTGTATCATTTTCATCCACAGTAAGACTTGCTAGTTATAAATTTCTGGTTCTCTGAGTGATAACATGCAAAGATCAAAGATTGAGCATGAGTTCACTGTTTTTACTATCTTGTTCATTAATAGCAAGACTGTGGTCACTGCTCATTGATGACATTCTACCTGTAATTTGTTGTTTAATTAAACTGCATAATGTTTTTTGCAAAACTGCAAAAAATATCATTCAGCACCAAACTGTCTCAATTATAATTATGACCTGCATTGCATCTATGACTTATGTTTCAGAAATTAAAATATTTGAACTGTTGACTATATACAAGATTTTTGCTATTTTTAATTAAACAGGTTTCGTGGTGATGGGATTCAGCGTCATATACCCGATGCGTACCGTTGCAGCACTGACACTGTTGAAGGGTGGTCAGAATGTTCGACTCTCAACGTACAGCTTCTTTGGAAAGACTCGACATTACGACGTCCCACTGACTGATATCAGTTGTCGACACTCTCGGGCGGCCCGTGGGCCTCAAGTCTCGATGAAGTTACGAGGCCGTTGGTTCTACTACATGCTCGACAAGAGAGATGGACAATTCCTCGAACCCAAGATCTTTGATTATGTCATAGGACTGAATAGATTTTCTAAATAGATATTAATGAATTGAAAAAGATAATTATATAAATTAGGCTTATCTTCCATTATCAATCAAGCAACATCATGTAGTATTCAAATGAAAATTTTTATTTGTGTGAATGTTAAATAAGTAAACTCTTAATATTAAAATGTAATCTGAAATCACTTAGAAACAGCCTCTGCTCCGAGTCGACACTGTTGAATATGGAATACTTTTACATTATAATTAATAGAAATCACAAATAATTATTAATTTATTATTAATTTATCAATTGATTTTAAAATAATGTAGCATCAATCAATCACAAACAATTTCCACTCGTATCATGCTTAAGGGGCAATAATAATAAAAATTTGTCATCGCAGGATGAAATGCAAAGGTGAGTTCTGCACAAAAGACATCCGCACAGGAGGGGGTCGAGCTGAAGCGGACAAATATCAACAAGAGGAGGGCTGGAGCACGTACTGATGTCTGCAAATTCGAACTGTTTCGGGGTCCAAAGAGAACAAAATTTTTGGAGGTTATGACCCTTGAAGATGATAATTAATAATTGTTCATACAGAGAAGCAGCAATGAATTTCTATTTGAAATATTTAGAAACTTATTTTCAATCTGATATTGATTCATGGTACATTAACAAAACATATTTTAACAAATTTGTCTAGAATCTTAATAGATAATAAATATATCTAAATATTCATTTATAAATCCTGGATGGGGCCACAGAATTTACTGCACGTCAGGGGCGTCCAATCCATATAGAAGCTGGTGCAACTTGAATCACCTAAAAAATTGGGGAGGTAAAGTTTTCAGGCCAAATTTCCAGAATATTGGGTGGAAGACAAAATTATGGGGAAAGATCGCGATGATGGCACGTTTTGAGCCAATTTTTTGTCAAAACTGGGGGGGGGATGGACGCCCCTGCTGCACGTGTTACACTTGAGCTAATTGACGTTGACACTGAAGAATGTAATGGAAAGCCATCTCAAAAGTCTCATTTTCGCTAGCTAAAGCCAGCATTATTGGCGTAGTAGGCCTATAGATCCAGCCTTCCTGATCACAAATTGGTTGATGGAGCATTATTGACTGCAAATTGGAACTTGTTCCTTGAACCTGTCATTTAGCAGCACCCTAAAGAGAGAGAGAGAGAGGGCTCTAACTAATTAAATATTGACTTCTATGATACAGTGCTCACTAAAATTTAGGTAATTACTGCTAAGGTTTAACATCAGTTTCACTCCAAAGGCCCCATATGCGACAGGCCAATCCAAGGACTTGAACTACATCCCTCAAAAACACAGACACTACACTGAATGTAGCCATTAACAATAAACAAGAACAAGCATACACATCATACTCCAAATTTCTGGCCTAGGATGCAGCAAGCTTATCAAGTAAAGCAAGAGATTATGGGTTCAGAATTTAGCGCAATCGGCGACTACATGGCTTAGGATGTTCAACCCATTTCAGCAGAATTTTAAAATAATCTAGGCTAAACGTTCATTTCCTCATTCAGGGATAATGTTAGGGACGCCATTTGCATAGAGTTTAATTATATTTCAACTAAAGTAGTTGAATCACAATGATCAGTCGTTTACATCATATAATGTCACGTAATTTTACAATTTCAACATGATTGCACAATGCATGCTCTAAGGTTATGAATTATTGAGCAGGCAAAGTGGCCGTTGCTTTTGCTGATCTTGCAAAACTAACGACCATAGGTTTACCATGAAGCATAAATCCATGAGTTTCCGCTAGAGCTCGTTTAGTTTTATTTTCGTTAGGTAGGGTCACAAAAGCTTGACCCTTCATTCTCCCGCTAGTCATTAGCTGTTTGTAGAATGACGTTTTCTCTGCTTCATTGTCCCAGTTTACGTAGCGACCATAGATCCTGTGCAGGTCCTTCTCGGTAGTCTGCTTGGCTAGGTTCTTGATATACAAACGACTCGATGGTTCGCCGGCGTCATAGTTCTTAAAGGCTGATTGCTTCTGCATCTCACCTCGAGGAATTATTCCGTGGTGTAACTCACGCGACGAAATGAATTCCGTTTCTGTATCACTCTCCTCGTCACCGGAGTTACTTTGAGCTAGATTAGATTTTAGCTCGGGTTCCAGGCGTCCAAAACCACCAACTTCAACGACACCTAAGTCACCAGCAATCACTGTGTCCTTGGTGATATTTGAAGCAGACTTTGCGCTACTAATCTTATTATCTGGAAGTTTCAGTTCTATTTTACGCAACGCAGCAGTTTGTTCGACGGCTTCAAACACGTCAGATGGATTTTGTTGAATAGAGCGTTCTGCTGGTAACGACTGAAGCTGAGTTTGCATTCTGAGTTGAAGTTTCAATCGTTTACTTGCCTTCTCTCCCTCTGTTAGTTTCTTCCGTTCTCGCTTTCTTTTTGCAACAGCAGCAACTTTATCCACTTGTTTATTATTAGATTCACCTTCACTCTCTAGTTCCGACTCCTCTGCACTTGAGAATGCCATATCCTCTGTTTCCAGTATATCGGGTTCTGGAGGATGAACTGCCTCAACGTCAGAAGGAGGTGGAGGTGGAACAATGGAAGTACCCAAAGGCATCGGAGGAGTGGGTGTCTGGAGCCCAAAAGGAGCAGGAAGATGCATCTTATTCATCAAATGCAGGACCTGAACGTAAAGTCGAGGAACGGTTGCCAAAGCATTGGCAATATTTGTCAGTATACATATTGTCGGTGCCGGATAAGCATACTTGAGCTTTGGATTTAACGGATAGTTAATACCCCACTTGGATGAGATGCTATTTATCTGTTGTGATATTTCAATTTTCTTATCTATTTCCTTTTCCTTAGAGCTATCTGAGACTGGAAGCGGGATATCCTTGGTACTGTCCTGAACCGATTGTTTAGTTTTAATTTTTTCTAGGACAGATGGATGATGATCTAGGAATGATTCGGTAGAGTAAACAACCACCAGTCTTGAACCCAGGATCTCCAGTTGATGCAGACGCTGAAGTCCCTGCTTGGCATCGGCGACATTTTCATACTTAGCAAAGGCACAGTTCTTTAAGCATCCGCTGGCTCCCATATAGCGAACATGCTTAGCACCGAAATGTTTCAATAGGTCTTCACAATCTTCTGACGTTAACTGGGCAGGAAGATGACGAATCAACAAAGTGTCAAGTACTTTAGCCATATTACTGATAATCATCTGCCTGAAATATTAATATAAACACAAATCATATAAAATACTGTTAAATTCTGTAACGTAAGCTTACTAAGCGTACGGTACTAAATATTGAATTCATTAAGCCTATAAAAATACAACTTAGGACATGATAGCTTAGATTCACTTTAAACTAAAGTTCTACTAACTTTTTACTTTTAAGTTAAAGTTCTTGCAAATCTTGGCTGAGCCAATTGCACAGCTAGTTTAGTGACTGAATTGGGTGCCATAGGTTCAAATGTAAGCGCTGACCAACATATCGCTGCTGTACCTTCCCAACTATAAAACTGATGTTAAATACGGTATTAGCCAGGCTAAGTCTTCACAGCGGAATAGGCCTAGTACACGAAGTACCGTACTGGCCTAATGTTACCATATTAGCCTTTCGCTATAATTTGTTCCTGTAAATATGTGCAAGTGCAATGTGTAAAAAAAAATCTTTTCTATTAAATGCTTAACAATCTTTTGGCAAGTAATTTTTCGAGAAATTCCATTTTGAGATTCATAAAATTTGCTGAACATTGCAAACGTTGTCCACATCGGCTCTAACGCTCCCCCCCCCCCACTCCGTGTTGGTCCGGCCAGAACCCTCCCCCTTCGTGGAAACAACTGGTCTGCATGACATTGACCCCTGAGGGTGACGATAACCCCGATCAGGTTAGGTGTGCCTATTCAAGAGGAAAGTACATTGTATCACGCTTTGTAGCCTACAATGTTCACGAATTTAGCGATATCTTTTCATGCAGAATCATTATAATCTCTTAAGCAAAATTTGGGAGAAAAAATTCCCTATGCTCGGTAAATGATTAATGTAAATGATTAACGTAATTGATTAATGATCAATTAATAAACTACTCTTTGTCATATCTCATTCACTATTATTTTGTAAATATAAACAAATCATCTTGTTTAAATTCTTGAGCTATTATTGTTGTTGTTGCCCCAGCAAGTTAGCTATGCTGTGATTGGTTAGCTCCATTATCCCACCTGTTGCTAATAACTGAGCACGATTTGAGGCGAGTCCTGTGTTGAGTTGTTTCATTTTTCTGCCAATCACAGAAGCGATACAGCCTCTCTACAGGTGTTTATTTTAGAGCCCAGCCAATCAGAGTTTGTAAATAAAACAACATCAACAAAACCTTTTTCCTCATTCTTTCGACGGAGGGCTTCCTTTAGTTCTAAGGTTATTCATTAATTGCTTTATTTCATTTACGAACGATATTCATCCTAACTTGGCTCATTAATTACTAACTATAGCGGATAAATAAAGTTATAATTGATTTTTGTTAGTTTACCAAAATTTACCAGAACTGCTACCAGCTCTATATCCAGCTCCAACATGACTATCTATATATATAAAGGTAGCAGAAACAGGGAAGAAAGCTAAAAACTAATTTTAATCCCCAAACAAACTTAATAACAACATCTGTCTTATTCTTAAAACTATTCATTGACACTGCATTTACAACATCATCAGGCAAAGAGTTCCACAATTCCATAGTTGATTAAAGGATGAAGTTATATGATCAATGAAATATATGTTTTAGCACGATTGGTTGTTGACTGAAAAAGGAGAGAACAACACTTTTGTTTACCTTTGAGTGATATTAAAGGTAAATTGAGAAAATATAATAATAATTAAACAAAACCTAATCCTAAGTGAAAATCCCTTACCCTAACCCTTATCCTACCCTTACCATAAATGAGCAAATTTGTGATGAAGATCTGACCAATTAATACAATTACAATGAGGATTTCAATCAATCCGTTAAGCTTAAACATTACCCGGGTCTAGTGATCTAACGCACCAGCCTTGATTTACGATTTCCTCAAAATGTTTAATTAGGGTTTGTGTTAGGGTTTGGGGTGGGGTAGGGTTTAATCTAATCCACATCCCAACCCAAACCCTGATACGAACCCTAGCATTACTCTAACACAAACTCTAATTCAACATTTTGAGAAAATCGTAAATCAAGGCAGGTGCGATAGATCACTAGACACGATTACCCATTCTTACTCAGTTCAGTTACCCATTCGGTAATTTTTACCAAGTCTGGTAAAAATTACTCCTGACATTAATTAAACGTTTTACAGGTTTTGTAAAATTAGCATTGCAGATACACTGATACAGTATATTGGTCTGTGGGTTACAATTTTTTGAAGAATCATGAGTGGGGAAGGAGTGTCACCGAGCCGTCACTATCATCCCATCGACACTGGTGAGCTGTTGGCTGCCTCCTCTCAGCCTGAGCCAAGAGGAAGGTCAAGGTCACCCGCAGATCAGCCGGAAGTGTTTACCGAGGAACCAGCAAAGATCAGCAACGAAGGTTTTTATCCCTATTCATTTCTCTCAGTCCACTGCCAAATGGCAGGACCAAGGCACATATTTTCTTTACAGTATCATATATATTCAATGATATTTTCCCAAAAGTTGATCCCCTCATAAAGGGTTATTTTAAGTACTATTACATGAAATGATATTTCTTTAGGAAAATAATTTATGATTTCTGTGGTGATTTCCCATTGCCTTCCTCAATATAATATCATGCATTTTTGGTTTGTATGAGGCTGATTGAGGCACAGGCAGTTTTTTATCTCTGTAAGTTTGAGCAATTTACCTGTTCAAAATTTGTGTTCACAGTCATAGTATATACAAATACAATACAATAATGGGTTAGAAAGCAATAGCTTGTTTAGACTTACTTATACAAACTTACATAGCTTAGCTCTGTAAATGTGAAAAATCGTACCATAAATTCTGTATAAAAAAGTTGTTAATTTTGTGTGACGAAGGTTTGAAGGCTGAACCAGCCAAGACGCTACCGAGACAGGCAAGAGCTTTGAGGTTATCGTCAGGTCGCCATTCTGACGATATTTCAGACTGCAGAAAGACGCCGATCAATTGTCGAGAGAAAATAGTAAGAATTCCTTAGTATAGCTTCATTTTTCTATTTGTAGTACTTAGGTAATTACAGTAGGAATTTATTTGTACATTTGTTGTATAATTTACACACATGACAATCACACATGTTTACACTTTACGTTTGTGTAGAATTATGAAGTATAGAGAATTAGAGATTCCGTGGCATGATATACTCTGTTAATTATTAAACATATAAATTATGCTTTATCTTATGACAGACATTATGTACAGTATATAAGGTTGCCAATTGCTAAAGTCTCCGAAGTTTGCTGCTAAAGTCTTAGCGCAAAAGACAAGTTTATTGTAGTCAATAGCCATGTTGCTTGTGCAATCACGTATAGTGTGTGAAATCAGTTTGTTAATTGTGCCACATTGTTTGTCTCACATTGAGAGTATGTTAAAAATAAATTCTCTATGGGGATCCGAAGAATGCTAAACTATTACTGACCCCTCAATTTGATTTGAGTCTCAGTCGGTCAAGACTATAATTAATGTATATTAAATGAATATAATAATATATATTTATATTGTAGATATTCTGCATCGACATCTCAAGTGAAATGACAACAACTTACTTCACTTCTAAAACAGGGTATGTTCTTATTTAGTATCCGAGCTCACATGATTTAAATATCATCTGTTTAAAATAATCAGTTTTAATATTATTGATTTGAAACTTTAACTGAGATTTTCAATTTAAATCAATTACTAACTTTATAGATACACTTGATAGCTGTTCTAGCAAAATGGAGCACATGGATTTGTATGGCTATTTAAATTGCTATTAATTGTAGCATTACTAATTATCGCAATCACAATTGGTATCATTATTTATTGTTTTTGCTATTCATTAACATTGTTCAACAGTGTTCAATGATAAACAGATATAATCTGCGTATGTTTGAGATTTTAATCTCTGATCGGTTCATCCGGGATTAGAAACTTATGTACCTGAATGTTCTGTCATTTAAAGACATTACCATGCGCGATAACCAACTAAGCCATGTAGACACTTCTATTTATTGTAAATTGTTTATTGTAAGCTGTTCATTGTAAACTGTTTATTGTAAACTGTTTATTGTTAATTGTGTATTGTAAACTGTTTATTGTAAACTGTTTATTGTTAATTGTGTATTGTAAACTGTTTATTGTTATTGTTACAGAGATAGAGAGCAGCAGTCTTCCATAGTACGCAAAGTGTTAAGAATGTTTCTGAGTCTGAAGACTTCAATGAATCCCCAGCATGAGTACGCTCTCATGCTTCTCTCTGATAGAGCTTTCTGGGTTTGTACATATCTCTCTCTATCTCTCTCTCTATATATTAGCAAAAGATGTGCAGATTTAATGCACAATTTGTTTTAATGTCAAATCGAGGGCACCTCCTCAAGACCATAACCCGCCATACCCTCTAAATCCAAGCACAATTTTGTTTCCTATTGTTTCTTATATTGTTGCATTATTATTATTTCAGATGTGTGACTTTGACACTGACATCTCAAACATCTCGACAAAGTTTGATGCTGCGAGTCGCTACAATGATTGTGAATCTTGTGACCTCTCCACAGTGTTCGAGGAAATGTGAGTCAAACTATATTTCTGCTAATTATTGAATAAACGGTTAAAGAAAAGTAAAGATTTATGCCTTCATTTTCACAACAGTATTCTAATAAGTTTTGGATGTAAGCTTCAACAGCTGTTTCTTCAAAGTACTGTTTTCAGTAGCTATTCTGTCGATTATGTATATTTCCTTTCTCCTGGGCCATTTGCAGAACTCTGACTAGCTAGTTAGTCTTATTGACTGTGTTTGTGTGCAAATTTACATTAATTTTTTTAAATGCTTTTTTATGTATTGGCAAGTGAAAAGAATAACATTTTATGTTTAAATCTGAAATTATATATAAATAAAATTCTCAATAGTATTGAAGGATTTTGTACATTTCAACACATTCTTATGCTCTATATTGTTTGTATGTGCAACAGAAGGAATCATGTAGAATTATACAGCAATGGTTCAGGGAAACAGCCGGGCAACGGTTCATCTCAGTACACGGTTAGAGTGATACTATTGTATGGGCGCTCCCACTGCATTCCACATCTTATCACATCCCAGGTATAACATGCTTTGTCCTACAGTTTCTCATATTAATTATAATTGTAGGTAGATTTGAGTGTGTTTTACTTCAAAGCATATGGCTTCTCTTCAAGACGGCTCCACACAATAGAACAACTGTTACTATCCTGACATCTTTGAATGAGGAAGTGAACGTTGAACCATTATTATTATTACCTACAGATACAAAGATTAAAGATTATTACAGTTCATTACAGTTCCTTCATATTTGCATTATGTTGTAGATAGATTGATTGATTGATGGTTGCTTGGTGGATACCTTAATTGATAGATAAATTGGTGAATTGATTGATTGATGGAGTATAGTGAATTTCAGTGACTGATCTTATGCCACGATAATTATGATAATTATTTTGTTTATTTGTAATCTTTTAATATTTCGGCAGTCGAGTCTAACTCTTTATGCGGAGAGCCTCCATGGTCTAATGGCAGCTCTGCGGCCTCTCAATCATCAGGTCTTTGGTTCAAAGCCCAATGAAGACCTGGAGTTGAAGCCTTAAGCAAGCTGCTTTTCTCTTCATTGCTATAATATCAGCAGTCGGTGTATGTTCACCGAGACACGCCTTGGCGACTGCAACTAGCTATTCAAATTTGAAATAGATTCCCAGTTATCTCGGCATCTTGCGAGATCAATAGCATTCCCCATTCTAAGATTATTTGACTCCTAGTGCGTACGTGTTTTTACAGGCTCAGCAGGAGTTGCAGGCCTCACCATACTTCTTTGTCGATGTTCTTTATCTCCACGAGCCAGTCAGCGATGAGAATCAGTCTGAGGTAAGTCGTAATTCTGTAGCACAAGGCCTGTTAATTTATTGCCATTATGGGTTTATAGGTTGAATTGCCATGTTCTCTCTCTCTCTCTCTCTCTCTCTCTCTTTCTTT
Organism: Enchytraeus norvegicus; assembly: GCA_034695365.1. Lineage (NCBI taxonomy): Eukaryota > Metazoa > Annelida > Clitellata > Enchytraeida > Enchytraeidae > Enchytraeus > Enchytraeus norvegicus. The sequence goes on from JAQFZF010000170.1 coordinate 10,099, forward strand.
CTTTCTTTCTTTATCTATTTTCTTTCTTTCGACATCCCTGATTTCGTCGTCAGGTGATGAAAGAGACGGTAAACTCGTATTGTATTATATTGTATTAATTTGCTGCCATGTGGCATTTCCATTTTTTATTTTCTGATTGTTATTTAGATAGTTTACTGCGGTGTCTAAATGGGGCCTATTATTATCATGATTTATTATTTGCTGTTTTGCTATATTTATATTATTATTCATCTTTTAGCAATCATTATGTAATTTGTTTATAATAATCATAATAACGGGGATGTGGGTCAGGAAGCATCAGATGCTTGTTTAAGACCCATTTTCGCGCAAATGCAGGGATCAGCCATCCCACCTGTACGTCCGAGATTTTACTCTCTGATTGGCTGTACCGGGAGTTGAACCCAAGACGTCATGTTTGAAAGCCCATGACGCTACCACTAAGCCAGCGAGACATACTAACTCAAACTTTAGCTCAAACACTGCTTAGTTTAGCTCACACACTGATTATTTCTCTTAATTTTTATATTCTATTATGTACATTTTGAATACTTATTGTTGCATATTGCGTTTAAATCATTTTCAACACAGAGGTGACAAATGGCATTAATCCATCGGCAAAGTCGCCAGCCTCACTTAGATCCATTACTGATCATAAGCCAGACCTGTATTCAGCCTTCGCAATTGTTAAAAGTATCCACCTATTACACACTAATTGCTTTCTATTAGCCAATCCACGAAGGGCTGGAGGGTGGTGGGCTCGTTGCGGATCCATAAAATTGCTCTCTGTTTGACCAGACCGGGAATCGTACCAATAACCTTCTGCACAAAGCTTGACACAAACTGGCTGACGCGCTAACCATTGAGCCATGGAGACATACTATATTAAACATTATTGCTTATCTGCTTTCAGCTGCAGAAGATATTAGATGTCCTAGATAACTTGGATGTAAATCACATGTCGTATATCGTAGAGGCGGCAAAGAACCCGACCAAGGTCTACGATGCCATGGCTCAGCTCATTGGTCACCCGCTGCAGCGATGTCTGCAGAATCACATTAACTACGTTATAGAATAGTTACATTATGCATAACCTACTCTAATAATAAGCAGTAAATTAAATGGGCTGTCCAAAGGTAAAATGCATTAAGTCGACTTGATCATAGTTGCTTACCTTTAAAAAAATCAACGTTATTTGTTGCAAAGTTTTACGTTAATGCGACTTTCAGAAAATATATTTTGCCATTTTGTTTGTGTAGTAATGCATTATTATATGCCAGAATTTTTTTTAAATACAAACACACTTTTCAGGTTGAATTTCGAAATTTGGAAATGTGACTTGAAGCATTTTACCTTTGGACAGCACAACTGTTGAGAGTGGATCAGTGCTACAGTAACCCTTAGCAATCCCTGCATTATGCATTAATTATTTAGTAAAGCAATAGTAGGATTTGTCTCCTATTGCATTCACTACCTAAGCCAGTTGACTAGTACTAATAATAATAAGCGTCTGTTTCCTCATTCAAGGCTGATGTCAGGAACATAATTGTTATGCTTTTCATGAACTTAAATAGTTTGTACTAGTTGGCAATGCTACTATGTAATAGACAATACAGAGTGAGCTGATAATGTATACTAGTATAAGTTGCTGACAGCGTCGTTGGATGATGAACCGGACATTAAGTCAGTGTTGTATTGTACTGCCTGTAATAACAATAATGTGATTTTTGATTTACCATTGATTTCCTGCTTCACTGAAAGAAATACTAATTTCCTATATATTGACGAGCGAAAAGAATCACATTTTCTGTTTAAATATGTAATTGTATAAACTTAACAGTATCGACGGATTTTGTACATTTCTTCATATTAACATTCGTACAATAAATAAATCATTATGTTAGTTATTCTGAAGCTGTTGTTGTTGCCCACCCAGGAGGAGAAAAGTTGTGTTGCTGACCTCCTGGATCTTCGTTATTCAAAAAACTCAAATAACATTTTCAAATAACATCTGACGACGATATCAGGAACGTTATGGGGGACGTTATCCTAGTATTCTAGGTCCACTTCATCAGTCTAACTTTATCTTAACGTCAGATAAAGGCAGGTTTTTGATACCAATACAATACAATATGGGTTTAACGTACGTGTCATCATCTGACGACGATGTCAGGGACGTCCAATGGTCTATACTTTTGTGGTATATTAGTTTTTCAATGTGTGCTTGTGTAACTATTTTTGTGTATGTTAATGTCATGTTGAAGCAAGATTATCCCAGTGCCCCATTGCCCATCTTTGCATGCGCCGTCTGCAATAAAAACAAATTAAACTCTACTTGAAGATTTAATGTAAAATGTTATAAAATATTTGTTAGTGTCGCACTATAATTTATCAAAGCGAAGTACAACGTCCATTCCATCATCTTACGACGACATCAGGAAGGGGGTCATATACAATTGATAATTGTTCTACTGAGTCAGTTGATAATATAAAAGAAGAAACATAAAGGGGCATTAGGTGATAACATCAGGTCGGCTAATGAAACTTTATATAGAAAGATTTAATTCAGTTTAATAGAAACTAAAATAAATACGGAAAGGATTTAAAAATCTGAAACTGAAACTATATTAGAAACAATTCTAAAACAACTTTACCGAGACTGATATGATTTGAAAAACTGAAACTAAAACTGTGAAAAAATAATTTCTAAAATACTTTATTGAAACTGAAATGATTTGAAGAACTGAAATTAGACTGCATAATACCTGCAGGATACCAATGATGACGCCGAAGAGCCCGATGGCGCTGCCGAATATCTCGATGATGAGAATCTTAACAAATAGAGTAGAGTTCTGAGCGTCCGCCAGGGCGGCGCTCGCCCCCACAATACCCACACATATACCACAGGCCAGGTTACAGAACCCCACCGTTAGACCAGCTCCCAGCATGGCGTACCCTATATACAATACAATACAATACAGCAAGTATAATGCAATACCCACACATATACCACAGGCCAGGTTACAGAACCCCACCGTTAAACCAGCTCCCAGCATGGCGTACCCTATGTACAATACAATACAATACATAAAGTATAATACAATGCCCACACATATACCACAAGTCAGGTTACAGAACCCCACCGTTAGACCAGCTCCCAGCATGGCATACCCTATATACATTATTACATAGAGCATAACAACACATATACAACATACCAACACATATACAACAGGTGAGATTAAATCTCTAAATACAATACAATACAGCAAGAGTGATATAACCAGAATGTGGTATTTGCGCCATTTTAGTTCGAAATAGTTGCGAGATTAAATGTTGCGAGATTAAAAGTTGCAAGATTAAACCGTTGAACCAACTTTTAACATGACATCCTAAATGGCAGTGTTGTTCTGGCAAACATGAAAATAGACCAACCGAAAGCTACCCGCTTTTCATAGAAGTCGACTAACGCAGTCACTGATTAAGGATAAGGAGACCCACCTCAGAAAACAAAATTATAAAACAAAGGTAATATCAACTAAACAGTTGTACACCGTGAACAGGTGGCCTGAGGTAGTCATAGACTACGAAACACGTGCAGCTTTCGGTTGATCTATTCTTATGTTTGCCGGATCCAACTTGGCACCCTAAGTTGCAAATTCAATAAACCAGTTCCCAGCATGGCGTACTATAACTACAATACAATACAATATTATATCACAAATAGGCCTGCAATGCAAGACAATGTAACGGTTGGATGGCCAAGTCGATAGCAAGTGTGCTTGATAGGCAGGAAGTCATGGATTCGATTCCCAGCCACTCGGCCAGATTCGGGTTCCATTTATTCCATTGGTTCACGTTTCGATTTCCAGGGTTCGTCTGTCACTGATGTGACCGTTATGACTAGAAACTGCTGTTAAATTCGGCTTTACCGTTGTACTGATAGGTCTACTCAATTCTTTCCTACTCATTTACCTGCGTAGAGATTGGCGGCCAGCTGTAGCATGCCTGCTTCTCCATTATCGAAATATAACTGTGGGTTGAAGCCCTGAATGTAAATACAATAAAAGTAAAGGTAAAAGTGGTGTGTCATATTCGTTACAGAACGTAAGCGCGGAGATTGCGGCACACTGGTGACAAAGTCATGAAGCTAATAGTGAGTAGGCACTGTGGTTAAATTGGAAAATGCTAGGTGGTGGAACTGGTGGAACTCCATTTTTAGGTGGTGGTGGAGCTGGTGGAACGCAAAGGTGGGATATAGTGAGGTGTCGGGACGCCGTTCCACTTTAGTGACTGATTGTGAGGTCGCCAGCCACACGCTATCTGATCCAATTTTATGATTGGATCTTATACGCCAGATTTTCTGAAGGCCTACTGATCGTTTTATTAATTTCAGGCCTACACGTAAGCTTAAACTTTTAGTGAAGGCTATGCTATGGACAAGCTAGTAGGCCTACATTCCGAAGGTCTCTATTATAAAGAGAAATTAATTTCGTGTACAAATTCTAAGTTGTGCTTTTTATATTGCAAATATAAAAAGCATAGATGAGAAAATTCCAAAAGCTTTATTTGATTTCTCTTTTTTTCAATTCAGTAATTCCGCTGTCAACTATTCCATTGAAAGCCTAGGACCTATAGGCCAGCATGATTGGTTGACCGTAAACCTAAAGAAATCTATATTTACCAATCTGACTGAGCCGATAGCACATCGGTTAAGTGTCCGACTGGTCCCATTGGTTCAAGATTCGAATCCCAGTACTCGCCCGTCACTGATGTAGCCGTTAGGACGCGAACGTGACATTTAATTCGTCTTTAGCTGTTTTACTAAATATTAATCGCTCTATAGCTCACTCTCAGTGCTCTACCCAACGGCAGGTCCATGGCACATTACAGTAGAGTTTGTATGTCATATTTTCTTGGAGACAGTTTTGTTTCTGACGGGTCTCCAGAACCAGTGACTGTGTTAGTCGGCTTCTACGAAACACGTGCAGCTGTCGGTTGGTCTATTCTTATGTTTGCCGGATTCAACACGGCTACAGATGAATAAATACAGTAAAACTATGAACTTACGTCAAGATTGTTAGCAATGACTATGGCCATGATGATGCCATAGATAGCCACAGCTTCACAGAAGATTATACTGACCAAGTTCTTAGTTCTAATCCTGGGAGCCTTCACACCACCGCCTATAATACTCACTCCTGTCGTGAATATGCCCCTGCCGGGTCAATCAATCAATCAATTAATGCGAATTCACGTCCGTTACATCATATAACGACGACATCAGGGACGTCTCCAACAACAATTGAATTACCAGTGCAAGAAAATATAATGAAATAGTAAAAGAAAATCAATCAATCAATGAGGATGCGCAACCAGTTCCTTACCCGAAGGAGATGTCAGGGAAGGCAATCATGGAAAGAAATGACCGAATAGAAAAATGTAAGCCAATGCAGTTACAGCGGCTGAAGTTAACGGCTTCATTTATTGGTTTAATTATAATGTGATCTTATAATGTCACAATTAGTTTTCATCTCCAGTGCAAATACATGAGTTTTTTAATTCAATTGGTAAAGTCTATGTAGGGTATATCGTGCGAAAGAAATAGGGCAACTAAAAGGCCTCAACCGATTTAACGTCTGTATCGCTGAAGGGAGGCTACATCAGTAACGGGCGAGCCCTTTCAGAGACGACGGACAGAGAGAGAGAGAGAGAGAGAGACAGATAGAGAGAGAGACATTTTACCAGGCTGCTCCAACAACTGACAGTGCTATTGCCATTGAGACACCAATGTTCGCCCATAGGTACGGGGGCATGTAGTTCAGCAACCTTGACATTTCATACAGAAGGCAATCATGCAAGCAAGAAATTATTTATCAGACATCAAACTGTCCGTAATGCAGAAGCAAACACAGCTGAGGCAGATAACAAATAAAAAACATCTTAATTAAATACAGTTCGGAAGAAAAATATAGGCCTACAAACACACAAATCAATCTCATCAATCATAATAATAGTCAATCAATAAGCAACTCATATAAATATATTCCTCTTTCCTTAAGATTATTTAGTTATATTTCCCTTGCCTAGGCTGTTGAGGATTTCAGGCGGTGAAGACGACGTTAAACTAGATAATATAGATTTAGAAATGAGGTGTGTTATGATTCTCTGGGGTGGTTATCCTTCTGCAATCTTATTATTTTATTTTCGGACTCGTAGGTGAAGATGCAACTGTCGGTGAGTCAATTCTCAATCTTTAGTGGCTCACGGGAGAGAATAGACATAATATAGTATCGAACTTCAACGTCTCTACAGCTTCAACACTATACATGAAAAAGCTACTATCGAAATTTATATTAGAAGCATAGGCAAATTTTTAAATGCCAACAATTTTTTTATTATAAACGATCGAGTTAAAGTGATAATTTATGTTAAGGGTTTGACAAATAAAAGACATGGTAAGGGTTTCCATACTCATGAATATATAGGATACAGAGTCGCGACGCGAAGATGATCCCATTTCTAAGTGATTTCATTGATCGATGTTTTTATGGATAAATGGCTCTTCACCGTCTTGACCCGTTTTTCTCTTTCAGCATATGCACTTTCCGGCTGCGTTTTGGTGGACTAGCTGGTATGACATATGGTGTCTGAACGTCCCTGATATCGTCGTCAGATGATGAACCGGACGTTAAACCGCTATTTGATATTTTTGATTTGATTTGATTTCAGTGCAGACGACATTTTTTCATTAATCCGACGTCAAGTCTAAGCCTCCACGATTCAGTTTATGATAGCACTACTAGAATAATTGCCATCTATGTAATAAATCTTGGTTTAGGCCTATTTACAGAATTTATATTTATTGCTAAAATACGGATCGCTGGAATCCATTAAGTACATTATTGGGCTTATGCTATAATAAAAGAACATACCAGCTAATTGCAAATCTGTAGCCTTGTCCGGTGAAATTGTAGTAAAAAGCTGTAACACACCAATATTAGGCATAAACATGTAATAGTACGCTTAATTATGCAAGCATAGTACTATTGTTATAATATTACATACTGTACATTAATCATTCCAATAATAACAGTGGGCATATGGTCCGTTTCTTGATCCTAGGCCGGGTTTACCCACAATTAAATGGGTCTTAGATTGGTTTTCTTGCAGTCACGTTACAAGAAGTTGCCATCTCGGGACGACACGGTGCAGTTTTAAGCATTATTTTTTTAAGGCGACGATATCTGATGCATCGTAATTAATAGTAGTAATTTACGGTTGCAAAGTACAGGATTGTCATTTTTTTATTGGAATATGTAAAGCCATGTCTATGGCCTTTATTTCCATTAACATGCACATTCAATGTTTTATTGTAAAGTCTTAATAGTGAAATTTGCTATGTGATAAATATATAAACATATAACATAACATAAATAAATAGACATACATGACATTATTGCATGTAGTCTAACGCATTAGCTAAGTGGTATTCGCCATGACGTATGTGTACTTGATCAATTGGTCGCACAAATTACAGACGTACATAGATCTTGTTCGCTATAACCCTACCTTAACTTTGTGTCAGAAACCTTCTTGTATGACATTCCGAATTAAGTGCGCGAAGAGTCCCGGGTTCGCTCCTTGGAGGTCTACCTGAAAGTCTCAATAGGTCAAACCGATCTCATGTCAACTTTTTTTTATAATTTCGTATATACTTACTCCAAAAGAGGATAATTGCGAGTGCGGTATAGATGACGATTGATATGGGCTGAGCAACGTAAACCATGTTGATGCCGGTTCAGTTATACTTTGAATTAATCCAGTAAGATTGTTATCAATGTAGAAATGGTGGAATAAGAATCAGATGTAGGTCTATCTGAAAGTTAGAAATAACAAAACATGTTATAGTGCATTTTTGCTACAAGGTTTTGCTAACTTAGGAAACATACGACCTACAATGTCAAGTGTATTCAGGTCAGTCGTCGGAAATGGCTTCAGCACCGCTAACACGGGTGTGTAATCGCTGTCTATGGCAAAGATAGGGGGGCCTACGCATATGACGTGGAATATAAAAAAACATCACAAAACAAGATGAGCATGTAAAAAAGTTTCGAGAACCGGCTCATATCATGACACTGCTGTCTCTGTCAAGGTATAGAAATTGTCTTTGTAAACTTAAACTAGTAAAATACCAATTTCTGTCGTCTGAAATGCTTGATAAGTAGCGTGCTTTCATTAGAAACAGTGCCGGGTGTGGACTGTAGGGCCTATACAGTGTGTAGTATTAACACCAGTCACATTGAAAATAACCGACTCCTCGTTGATGACGCCTATCGTCGTAGAGACCGGCATCAATTCCCTCTATGGGGAATAATTGTGCATACCCGCTAACATCTGTCGCTATAGGCCTAGATGATATAACCGGTGATGTAGTTCTTCTTGCACTACCTTCTGCCTCAATACTCATCGAGCCTCATGATTTACTGAATAATAACTTAATTTGTTTTGATATTAATGTCGTAAAAACTAAGCTATAATATGCACAATAATCCTAAAATATTTCTATTCAATCTTACAAGTTGCAATGTAATGGATTCTCTGTACCATTTAAGACTCTACTTGCTACAGTACGATAAAAACAAAGCTGTAGGTATTCACTATGCTCAGACTTCAGAAATAAGTTTCTTGTGAACTTGATACAAGTTCTTCTATACTCGAATCTTAAGACTTCGACAAGGAATGCACGGGACTTGAAGCCCGAGCAATTGAGTCATGAGGAGTTGGATTTTCTCATGTATCGAGTGGCACACTCGATATGCAATCGGTAGCTACTAGCTGGGATGAGAATACACAATTGCGCATATTGACAATGGGTAGCATACGGGTCAGTTATAATGCATGTACTAGCCATAATCTCTTAGCCATAATAGCGTTCTCTCTTCTCTCTCTCTCTCTCTCTCTCTCTCTCTCTCTCTCTCTCAAGTTTCTACTCACAGCCTGATATCAATTTTATAATTAATGTTTGCCTACAAGCACTCCGTCGACCAAAAACAATGTATTGATTCTATACCAATGTGCAGCCTTAATTATTAGTACCCCAAGTAAAATATAATTAAACTTTTTAAGTTAGGAAAATAGAGTAAATAGTACATTATTGTGTGACATCTGAAATTGATTACCGTTTTCTTCTTAAGTATCTCGGAGTAAGTTTCATGTAGTAAGTACTTAAGTTAATAAGCTAGCTTACACTTAATACAGGAGACAAAAATTTAATTCATACGGTATTCCACCAATTCTTCGCCCATAGACCTATTTCCAAAAATCACAGATCAGTTCGAATCTTTCTTATTTAGTACTGGAAATAATCTTGACAAGGTGATATCAAACCTGTTCATATACAGAAACAGTTAGGGTTGCCAACTTTTGTTGAAGACAATTCCGGACACTGTCAGCATAGTGGCCGACCGCCGTCAATGTTATGATTAAATCTATTCCTTTTTCCTTTCAGTTTTCCGGACGGGCAATGTATTTTCCAGATAGACCCTATTCCGTTTTCCGGACACATCATGCAAATTCCGGACAGTCCGGACAAATTCCATACGGTTGGCAACCCTAGAAACAGTATCCTAAGGAATAATAATTATTATAACTGCATAAACAGATTAAAACAACAACGAACAATTTGCTTTTCATTACAGTTATAGGAAATACATGGATCTGAGCAGTAACAGCAGCAAGCAATCCCAGTAGAACGTAATTATCTTGTGATTTAAAGTATCCGTTCAGTCATTTTAGCACGAATACTGAGATATCAATGATCCGGCTTGATCAAAGTGATTATGTGCCTTTAAACTTCAGTATTTAGAATTTTAGAATTGACGTAATAATTTGTGCTGTAGATATACCCTTGTTGTTTCTAAGTTAAAGGTCACAGTAAGATAAAATTGTTTTGTTTACTTTTATGGTGGCAGAGAGATGTCGGGATCAGGAGATAAACCTCCTGATAGCCGGACTATCGCAGAGATAGACGGCGAGATCATCGACCGCTACAACAAAAGTTTGCAGGCAACTCTTGAACGTGAAGCCAGGCTGCATCGTCACTACGAATGGAAGGGAAGCAAGCTACCCCCGTTCAGCATTGAGCCCCAGCCGTATGAACGGCAGAGGCTGGCCGGGGCGGGCATGACGGCAGAGGATCGGGTTTTGCGTCGGCAGTGGCTGAAGGACCAAGAGCTCGCACACAACGAGCCGAGATATATCCCTGAGCTTTATCCTAGAAATCCTATTCGAAGAATTCTAGGAAAACCCTGGAATGTTTTGTTTGGAGCTCTTAGGCCAATTGTTGTAAGTTTCACAAACTTGTACATCATATTTTGTATAGTTTACCTCTTCATAGCTAACGTGACTCAGACCTATTTAGCTTCTATTTAAGCCAACGTTAGTAGTTATGAAATATTATGTTTCCATTTCCTTTCATAGGCTAAGCACCTGTAATGATTTTTTGTCATTCAATTCTCTCAAATTTTCATTTAGTTTTATGGTGCCTGTCAGGATGAGGGTTAGGCTAACCCTCACCCTGATTCTAAAATGAATCATAGGTGAGAATTTAAGGAAACTTGAAATCACTGCAGGTGCATTGGATTAAAGGAACTTCACTCTATCTTTGTTTGAAATAGAATAGTATATTTCTTCACTTCTGAAATTCAGATGACTATTGACATGATTTCAATGCCTACACCTACATAATTTTTGATTCAGACTTTTTGCTCTTTGACTTAAAAATCTTAAAAATCTGATGCTTACTATTTTATTTGACTGCATTTTATTTTTCGGTAATCCTGGTAACAGCGGTCGCAAATTATTACTGTAGTTAGAAATTTGTGCCTTAGTGCAATTTGTTTC
>JAQFZF010000171.1:0-20978 GCA_034695365.1 Enchytraeus norvegicus
CCAGGTATTGCTGGAGTTTTACTTTTTGCAGTTAGTTTTGATTCCTGAACTGTCGAGATTCCGATTTCTTTTGATATAAGATCTTTTAATTCTTCAATTTTTTTATTCCATTTAGGTTACATTGTAATGTTTAGTTTAGTGATGTTATTGTTTTGTGTATGTCGAGGAGTAGGAGATGATTGCAAAGGAGAAAGAGAAGATTTTTGAGGAAGTGGTAGTTGTAGTGGAAGAGTAGGTAGTGGAGATTGTGAAGGGGCAGATGGGGTGGGATTGTGTAAGGGGCAGATCCAGGTGTGTGTGTGCTGTTTGGTTGATTGAAGTCCTGAGCATTGTCTATATTGTACCCACTGACTACTGAGAGTAGTGTGGGATATATGGTGACATTCAAGACCTATCTGTGACTTAAAGTATATTTCTTTAGTGCAAACAGGGCACATGTAACTGATTCGATTTTCTCAATAAAATAAATTTTTGCTAAAGGAAATAAAGTGAGGCAGACTACAAATGTACCAAAGAGATAAACTAAGAAATGATCTGTAAACAATACACATGTGCGGTTGTGATGTGTGAGATTAAAATTAAAAATTAAAGGTTGTTTATGACTTTTATTCAACATTTATTCTACATTTTTCTTACCGATATTATAAATGATTCACTGTATCCTGCGAGGTTTTACGCATATTTCTTTTACACGTGACAATCGCACATTTGACATTTTCGCAGGTAGCGGTTTTTTACTACTCTCCACTCCTAATTATCTATCTTTGCTTTAGATTAATCAAGTGCCACGCACCCTATGCTTATGCCTATGTTCCGGCTAGAGCTCCTAGTCGGTTGGACACTTGCATGTTGAATAGGAGGCTAAGGCCTAGTAGTTTACATTCTTTTGATGGTACGTAAGGCCTAGGTCAAATACGAGTCTTTGCATTTTCGTAGAGAATCTAGATATAGGCTACGTACAGTTTCAAAGCCGCCAAGAACTTTGTTTAGTTAAAAAGACATAAATAATTAGAAAAGATGCACATTCTAGATCAAGGTAACTAGCTGCTTACAATACCGTTGTGAATAGAGCTTGATATCAAGAAGTGAAGGACTGTTGTTGACAGGTTCTCTCCAGAAGCTACATAGATCTCTTCGCCATATACAGAGTAGGAGAATGTGTAAACGTTCTGATAATAAATTCTGCGAGGATGAGGATGAATTTGAAAGAAAGGACTATTTATTATTATTATTATTATTATTATTATTATTCATTCCTTTATTTATTTCATTTACTACAATTTCACTGCATGCACATAATACAATCAGACAGATAAAGCAATAATGTACTTAAATTTAATTAAAACATAACAGGTGATTTAAAATTATTATATGAATTCTAAATTAATTCATAGTTATTGTAGCAAAATAAAGCTGATGACCTCCATGAGGTCAGATGTATTGATTAAATGTGAGTCTTTGTTAAAGATGTTACATGATGTTATTATTGACAAATATTATGTAACATCTTAAACAGCCTTGGAATATTTCTTTTGGTAATCGATAAAGCTTCAGATGCTGAATAGTGTATTAGATCTAACTTTATTTATAAATGTTGTCAAATAGCAATAAGCAATTATCATATTTCAACGGGTAATCGTATTGATTGGCAATAGCACTATTTAGTTCATATTTCAGCTTTTAATCTCAGAAGTTCTATTAACTCCTACACGTAAATTAGGTAAAATATGCACCGGGATTGTTATTAGAATGTTACGCCTACAGTTGTGGCCTGCAGGTATGAAAGTTCTATCAAAAGCATCTAATAGCAAAGATATGTTCAGTTTTAAGCGTGGGCAGACACAAACAAAATCTAAATAAAACAACGGAATGAAATCAAATGTGGTCATTTCACTGCTTCAGCATGGCGATCACATAGACTGTTTTCCTGCCGTGTAACACGCCCACATTTCTACATCCGTCTGGACGTGCGGCTGTTAGTTAGTCAGCTGCCTGTGTTATTATTCTCCACATACTGCGAAATGATGCAGCGTGTTAATGGAAGGGCAACAGATTAGAAAGAAATGCATTAATGTTCGTCATATCCGCGTTATTACTCATGTACTGTGACACCTGGAAAAGATTATAGATCAGTGGAAGAGTGTGGAGGGGAGACACGCGTCCAACCCTAAAATGTCATGAAAAAAGTGACACTGATATTTTTGTTCATTTACTTTTCAAATGATCATTAGATGTGTTCATATTTGACATTCCTTCGCGTTAAAGTGCACCCCAAGATTGAAATCCTGTCTGCGCCACGGCATCATTAACTCGTCGAAATAAAAACATTGAAACCTTTTAGATGCTGCAGAACTATAGAAAGAGATATCCATCTTAGAAATTTGGGCATAAATATTTAAGTGACCTTCTTAATCTGAATAAAGATGAAAAAATTATACTCTCCAAAATGTACTTTAGTAATTGTGAAACATAAACTAACAACAAATGAGTGACTTACGTGCTCGTGTTTAATGGATGGGATGAATCAAGCCCAGAGAACGGCGTGTCGCCGATAATGCCTAAGTATTTAACTGACGTCTTGACATATTGATTGAGGCATATGGGGCAAGGCTACTCAACCCTTCAATGGTCAAGGTTTTTTTGTCCCTAATTGGTTGACGTCCCTGACACCAGCCTTGGACTAGTAAACGGACAGGTTTGATTATGAAAATATTTCTACCATATTTTATCTTGTATGTGTGTGATATTTACTTGTGGTGTTCATGATTGCCATAAATGTATTTATTGCAACAGGAGAGGTCGTGGTTGCACTTATAAATTTTAGTCTTTCTGCTGGTAGATTGACTTCGATTACGTGATTACTTTGATTACTTGATAACGTCTCTGATGTCGTCGTCAGATGATGAAAAGGACGTTAAACCCATATTGATTGATATTGATTGATTGACTAATTCTTTTGCTTATCATATTGTATGCTACATGGCAGGCGGCCTACAAGAATTGGGTCTGTCACGTGACTTTGATCTCTACTAATTGTTCCATGGACTCGAGCGCTCAGGTTGATGAACAACGATCTCAGGAGAGGGCGTGGTCTCAGGAGGGGGCGTGGTCTCAGGAGGGGGCGTGGTCTCAGGAGAGGGCGTGGCCTCAGGAGAGGGCGTGGTCTGGATGTAGGAGGTACGAGGAAGCAGTGGTTAATTACTGTCCATATCTCAGGCCTCACGAAGATTATCAGTATTCCGGAGAATCTGCCTTTGCTTATCCATGTAAGTAAAACAATTTCCTAGAAGAAACCACGTTAACAAGTGTCCGTTCAATGGCGTAGGTGGCGTTAAGAGAACTTATTGCACTTGTTTAATTTCTATGAGTGAAAATTGTAAATAAAACTAGCAAAATGTTCCATTTTACTAAGTTTGATGAAAAGTTTATCAAATGTGATCAAATATGCTGCATTTACTTTAGCGAAGTCGATCATAACAAAAATATTTAATAAAAATAACACACAAATTCCTTGTATCAAATATAAGAAATATAAATGCATGATTTACGAGCAGAGAAGATGCAGAGAGGGAGTTGACAGAGCATTTTTTGGTATAATTAATCTTTTCAAACAAGTATGCACTTCAAGGCAAACAATCGTTTCTTATTTTAAAATGCTTTAATTAAAGAATGTGACATGTTTTAAAACTTAAGCATAGGTAAAGAGGTAAAGCAAAGTTTAACGTCTGTTTCCGTATTCGAGAATACTTTCTGAGACTGACCCTAATATAGGCTAATATAAGACGGATAGCGCACCGGTTGTGTAACTAACTCGAGTTCCATTGGCTCGCCCGTCACTGATGTGGCCGTTAGGACGCTTAACTGACGTAAAATTCGGCTTTAGCATTTAAGCATTTAATATGAAACAAAATTTTGATTGAATACAAAAATATTGTGAAATATGATAATAGACCAGATTTACGGAAGGAAACTACATTCATGTAGGCCTACTTCAGATTGCTTTTCAGTTTTTAGGGTATATCAGCTTTGTATATATACTGCTTGAATACGGTAAAGCGGTAAGTTAACCACATTTAGTGTAAATTAAATGATGATTTATCGTTTTTTATCTGGTCCTGAACTTGTCCTGATTTTGTCCTACCTTTGTCCTGACCTGGTCCTGACCTGATCCTAACCTTGTCCTGACCTGGTTCTGACCTGGTCTTGATCTGGTCCTGACCTGTTCCTGACCTGATCCTGAACTGGTCCTGACCTGATCTTGATCTGGTCCTGACCTGGTCCTGACCTTGTCCTGACCTGGTCCTGATCTGATCCTGATCTGATCCTGACCTGGTCCTGGTTCTGTAAATTATTGCAATTTGACCCATTCAAATACCAATTTTAGATCCTTGCGCCCCTCGATTAGCCTCAGTAGCACTTGGCCCCCTAAAAAATTGTATATTTAAAAGTTTGCCCATCTCGTAAAAAATTCCTAGATCCGTCACTATACAGATATGAATAATGTTTAATAATTTTACGAGCAACAGATTAAATATTAATGCGCAGTTGCCGCATAGTTACTGAGAGTGTGTTGAGAAATTACGCTCTGAATATTGGTGTATGCAATGTATCAGTGTTTTACTGTTTCAGACGACCATCTTTAGCAGAAATCAGCTGATCCAGAAAAAATCCTCTTCAACCATGGCAGCAAATCTTTCAGTATTAACAGCAGTAGGGCGAGAATTCAAATTAACAGTAGCAAACTGGCAGCAGCTGAATCAGCAAACAACAGTAGTACAAGTTGTATTAGAACTGAAATAGCAGTATCCGGCATCCGAAGTACTATGCCTGCCAGAACCAGTATTAGTACCACAAGCAGTAATAGTGCACGAAATGTCAGCACCAGTAGTAGAATAGCTTAAATAGCAGTACCCGAAGCAGAAACAGTACAACATATGTCAGCAATAGTACTACTATGGCAATAACGACAGTATTCTCAGCTGAAACAGTACAAGAGCAGTACCAGTCAGTAAAGGTATCTGTAGCCGTAAGGCACCAACAACAGCCGTGCATGAAATGGTCATAACTCTGTGCTAGTCAGTAGCCATAACTCTCTGAATAGTCATAACTCTGTGCTAGTCAGTAGCCATAACTCTCTGAATGGTCATAACTCTGTGCTAGTCAGTAGCCATAACTCTCTAAATGGTCATAACTCTGTGCTAGTCAGTAGCCATAACTCCCTAAATGGTCATAACTCTGTGCTAGTCAGTAGCCATAACTCTCTAAAGCATTACTAAACCAACGTATAACCTGAGTATCTCAGTACCTGACATGTATCACATATGCGTTACAGACTAGACCAGACGAACGAGGTATATTCTATGTAAATAAAATTCTGCTGTCAGTGCATAGAAAGTTTAATTTTTTAATATTTCGTACAGATCTCTGATTCATTATTTACTTTGTATAAAGAAATTGTGATTAAAAAATTATAATAAGACTTGAGTGACATTCCAGAAATACAATGTAACAATACAGCGTGGGCTAACAGTCAGGTTCATCATCTGACGACGATATCAGGACGTATCAGAAAGCACAGGCCCTACTAGTTAGTCCATCTAGTGTCGAACACAGCCAGATCAGCACATATGCTAAAATAAAAGTGGAATCATAATATAGATCTAAATGTATAAAATTATTGAAATATAATAGACTAATCAATAAGTCATTTACTTTTTTTACTTTACTAAGAAGATCAGGCCATACTTTATACTGTTTTACTTCTATAAAATATGATACGTCTCTAGTAAGTAGTAGTAACCAAATGTTGTAATTAACTAGAAAACAAAACTAAATAGGTTATAACGGTTCAGATTAATTATACCCAATAATTAATTTTGTCGACTACGTATTCTGGCTGAGTTAATATGCGTTGGGTATTTTACCGATCTTGGCCCAGAAGACCGCATCCTAAGACCGCATCCTAAGACCGCATCCTAAGACCGCATCCTAAGACCGCACTCCAAGATTTCGTTCTTAATATTCTAATGTCCTATTCCCGATACGGTCAAACCAACATCAAAATTTTAATACAATACTATGAGGATTTGGCGTCCAGTACCATGACCGAGGCACTGGGCGAGCAACGACTCATGTAGGTTTGAATGTGTTTAAAGTCGTGGATTAGAAGAACAAGGCTTTTCTTCAAGACGGCTCAACACAATCGAGCACTACCGTCAAAGCTTTACTCCACAAAGCGCCCTGAAGTCCATTGCACACCGCCGAGTCTGAGTTGAAGGCAATGTTAGGGACGTCTTAAGCAGGCTACGCAACTGCAAGCAGTTCTAAAGTGTTCAGTTTAATATAGACTATCTATCCCATTCTTGGCCTTCAAGATTGGCCTACTCACAGCTGACTCCGGTGATAATATACATTAATCGTTATTCCTGTCAGCTGAAAGATAACGAACAAAGGGTAGCATAACGAAAGAGTTTACAGAAATCTCTTTATTGTCTTGTTGGATGCGAGACACACGAGAATAGGACGAAAACTGAATTTGTTTCTGAGAAGCCGACTAACGGAGTCACTGAGGAAAGAAACTGAATACCATCTCAGAACCAGTAGTTTCTCTTCAGCAAAGACATCATTTAATTATTTTAAGTATAGTTAAGGTTTTAGCCTCGGTGTAGGTATCAGCTTATTGAGGTGATCGATGTTGTGCTCATTAATGGTAGATTATGTGTAAGAATTTTAACATTGGACTTACCATGTTACAAAGCACTGAATAGAATAGAATTCATGTAAGACCATTGTAATTTATTAAATAATTCTTTGATGGGATCAACTTGTTGATCGATGGAATGCTCATTTTTGAGCGTGATAGCAGACTGTGTTTCAGAATCTGTACCTTGGACCTGCCATTTGGCAGTGCACGAGAGAGAGAGAGATATATATAGAGAGAGAGAGATGACTATTGTAGGTACACACGTAAGCTACTCGTGCTCTTGCAACCGATAAGAGTTTAAATATTACTGGTTGGGACCTGATGACTTTCTAAAAACTTATCACCTACATCTACGCAGTGCTGACCCTAGCGATAACAATCATGATTAAGCAATAATGTGATAAGATTTGAACCCATATCACTAATAAAACATATGTTTGGATCCTATTTATTTATTTATTGATTAAGTAGGCCTACCGGTAGGTATAAATGCTTGAAGTGGAATAGAGTATAGGGAGCAAATGTAAGTAAGCCTACATATACCAGGTATATTTGTTAAGATTTAATTAATTATTCTCGGATACAACTACTCTATCATACTTAGATTAATACAGCCATCGAATTATTCACATATAATATGCAGGTACAAGCCTGGTTAACGTATTACGTGTCCTATCACAAAAACACATTACACTGGATTGATGTTTGTAGTTAAGTTAGTCGTGGGTCTAACTAAACAAGCAGATTGCTTTCTAACCCATTACACGTACTGTATTGTATTGTTTTACGAAAGTTGAGACTTAATTTTAAATTAATATGTAGTATATACTATTTACATTTTCTTTACGATACTGCGTAAACTACATTTTTCTAGATGCCAATGATACTTCACATTTGTTGAAGTTGAAAATAATCCGACACCTTTATCTCCTGATTCTTTGTATAGAAACCTCAATACGATGATTTGCTCAATTTTCCTCGTGGCCTCAGTGGCGCTAATATTTTCTGGAGCTGATGGGTTTGATATAGCTCCACCTATCGCAGTAGCCTCCCCGGAACCAGGTATTCGCTATAATCCTGCAGGACCCTTCGAGCCGGAGGTAAGCATGGAACAGTGTGCTGTACGTTCTTACTTGTAGTTAGGACGTAGCATCAAATATAACGCACTAAATGAAAATAAAATAATCAATCAATCTATGCGAATTTAACTTCCGTTTCATCATCTGACGACGATATCACGGACGTCTCTAACATAACGGTTTTACGTCGGGTTCATCATCTAACGACGGTAACAGGGATGTATCAGACGGCACTGGTCGCATTAGCTGGTCCATTCAAACGCAGCAGGAAAACCCATCTACTGAAAAATAAAACTACTGTTCAAAACGATACAAAATATACAATACTAGAACATAGGACCTTGTACAATGTACATTACAGTACTTACAAAGTAGGCTACATTGAATTAGTTATATGCATTAAAATGATAATACGAGTAATGATTAATTCAATAAGGAGGATTCAACGTCTGTTATTTTTGTCCGAGGGTTATGTCATAAAGTGCCAAGCTTATAGCCTAAGAAATCCACTCATTTCTAATACAACAGCATGCTGCATACAGTTTTTTAATAATTTATAATTCTCGATTTATTTCACAAAAACACAAATATCTGAAAACAGTAAAGCATTAAACTAAGAATATAACCGTCACTATCAAATAGTTATATAACTCTGTAAGCTTACATAGAACTTAAGATATGAACAATTATGACATTAAACAACAAATAATATTCCATCATTTCTATCTGAATCCTATCTAGTTGCATATTATAAATCTAAGAAACTGAAGTTAACGTTAGTTTGATGGTTCGTTAGGTAGGCCTACATCAGTGACGGGCGAGTCATGGGATTCGAACCTTGCACAACTGCACATATAGAAAAACCGAAAAGACTATAAACAACATGTAATGGGTCAATTAGTCAATCAATCAATGAGGATTTTAGGTCCGGTTCCTCACCCACAGACGATGTCAGTGACTCGGTCATTTAATAATGTTATTTATACTTGAGTATTTATATTACTCATTTAGCAAGAATATAATTAATAATATTAAATCTATTTTATAATAATTGCTATTTATCTATATGATGCAGGCCAAGTTTGAGATATTTATAGATCTAAACTGTGCGGACAGTGCTGCAACTCTGCCAATAATAAAGCGAGTTGCTGATCACTATGGTAACCAAGTGTTCAACCTCGTTGTTCAGCAGATGCCTCTACCATATCATAGAAACGCCTTTCTCTCCTCCCAGGTATTTTATATATCAATCAATCAATCAATGAAGATTTAATGTACGATTCGTCACCCGAAGGCGATATTAGGGCTGCTCAAGCAAGGTATACAATTATAGGCCAACCTTAAAAGAGTAAAAAAGATAGCGAACGATGTAAGCATCGTTAGAAAGTTATATAATCATCAACCATGAGAATGAAAATAGGGTGTTTATCTTCCTTTTCTGTTGTCTATAGAGCTTATATTTGCAGGTCTAAATGTACACCAAGTTGCTGCTCTTAGCAATTGAGAGTAAAGTAATTGACTGCAATTTGGCGGCCGTCAAGACCGAATATAATTATTGAACACGAGATCTCTGATTGGAAAATCAAATGTGCTGATACTAGACCACCGAGCCTCTGTCTATAGTAAATTAATGGATAATAATATTATCCATTTTGGATAATATTATTATTATTAGATTTTTTGGGGTGGGGGTTATGGCCGAGTGGTTAGAGCGTCGGCCTCTGAAGAAGACCTAGGATTGATTCCAGGTCAGGTCAACAAGAATAATAACCCCATCGGCGCTTGCGGCATTTTGCGCTCTAAACGGCAATGATACGTCTAATCATGGAGAGGGCATAAAAACAAAGATACCAAAAAAGCAACTAAGAAAGAGAACTTTGTAAACAAGTACGGTTGACACGTGTGTGTAAAAAAACCAAGATTTAAAAATAATATTTATATAATAACATAACCATTTAACTTCCATAACTTGCATGAGAATAGACCAACCGAAATCTACGCATGTTTCGTTGAAGCCGACTAATGCAGTCACTGATGAGGGACCAAGAGACCGATTTCAGAAAACAATATTAACTCCAAGAAAATATGGCGTACAAATTGTACAGTTATATACCATGGACCTGCTTTATAAAGGTACTTATTGATTGATTGATTGATATTATTGTTTAGGGAGCGTATCTGATTCAAGAACATTCTCCATTCTTCACGTTCAACTACATAGACGCCGTGCTCGCAATGAACGCCAACTTCACAACAGCCAATACTGTGGACATGTCTGAGACTGAAGTGCTAGGGTAAGTAGCATATACTATTATACACCGTGATTCTTATAACTGAGCCCTCGTATAATATTTTCGATTAAATGTAACTAGATAATTTATTTCTTTTAAATTTGACATTGCTTTTCTTTTACCTTGCCATTTCTGTTCAGTTAATCAATATTTGCTAGTTTGTAACAGTGAAGCTCACAGTAAGTCATTAATCTTTAACAAGCTTCAAATAGGCTAAAGGAGTAGTAATAAATCGGGCATATAAAGACCTACTGTAAAATAGCTCTAATGGGACACAATACATAGCGGCCCATAATCAAAACTTATTCTTATTACTTATTCTTATAATTTTACTAGTGAATACTGAATAGTGATTGATTGATTGATTTATACAGGATGCTTGCTGACGTGGCAGTGGCCTCCACGGGGATTGATCGCGACTTCTTCATCCAGAACATCGGCCGCTACCGATCAACCGTGGTGCAGTCCTGGAAGTATTCCATCAAAAGTAAGATTGAGCATACAATATAGGATCGCATATAATTAATTTTTAACCTATATTTTTAGTTAGCAATACTTATTAAGATAATTATATTATTTAACTTGTGTGGATCAGTGTATTACATTTGATGGAATAAAGTATATTCATCAGAAACAAATCTCGCCTGGAAAGCGGTTAAAATAGACGGTTTCTATCGCTCTAAAATTGTTTTTCTTTGACAAGTAAATATTTAAATGTAATGCTAATATTAATGTGGAATATCCTTTTACACTAAGAACCAACTAAATCCAGGCATTACGAAGTACTGCCTCTCTCAATTTAATAACATTAGCATATTGAGAATTTATTAACTGAATTAAAATTTACAATTAAAGATAGATAATTATGATCGAAACTGATAGATGCAGGCATAATTAAATATAATTTTAATTATTTTTATATATTCATACGTATATTTTGCAGGACTCAATGCAGGTACTCCAACCTTCAGCTTGAATGGAGTTGATCTTGCTGTTGACGGAAACGTGATCCCGACATTTGACGACTGGATTGCATATCTGGATTCGATAGTGATCTCTCCATAAACATGAAGATAGCTGGCAATAAATTTCCCGTTATTGGATTTAGATGTCGGAAATTCGTTTTAATCTGTTGAGTCAGGAAGAGAATTGTCCATTGTTGGATAAAAATGTCACAATGTTTATTCAAACTACATGTAGAATATGTATCAATTATGGACCCTTTGAAACTGCTGTTAGTAAACTCACAAAATTGTTTCAATTGTATTGAGTTGTCGCTTTATTTCACGGAAAATAGCAGCAGCAGCACACAACAATAGGCCTAAACAGTATATATGGCGAAAGGACCGTAGGCACTAACATTCACCCAAGAAATTAAATATTTTTAATGAAGCGGAATTTTGACATCTAACCTTAAAATTTGGTCTAGATATATTCGTTATTGAAAGTGACAGTATTTCTACAAATAAATCCTAAAATCTATTAACGCAAAGTTATTTCAACAGGCAGTCATTTCTTTTAGAACTTCGACCTAAGTTTGGGCCCTAAAATGGACCGTTAATTGATGCAGCCTATTCATATGAGTAGATGTGCAAAGTGACCCCCATTTATTCGAATGAAAGCGGTAGCCTCTTCCGGAATGCTAAAACAGCCAGGTCGATAGCCTCTTGTGGCAGGCTTTCTGAGATAAACACCAGCACAGTCTTGCGTATACGGCCCTGTTGTTAGGTTTTAGAGTGAGCACTTTGTACCGTTCAGCCATAGCTCCCCAGAATTGATAATCAAGAGGACTGAGGTCAGGTGAGTTTTTCGGCCCCTTATCCTTCTTAACGAACTACGGAATATGCAGCTAGATCCATTCTTGGACCACCGCCCAAATGTTAATATTTGAACATGTGTTCTTTCGTACCACTGCTGCTGGCAGCTGCTGGCGTACCCTTAGGTGGTCGCTTATCACCGACTAAGAATCCTGCTGCTGCGTCCTTGGTGACTCCGTGGAGTATGAATATTTGAATAATTACACATTTAAGTTGATTCCACTGTACAACAGTGTACATAACTTATTAGTAGTATCATTACGTATATATAAAATGTAAAAAATCCTATGCACAAATTCCTATGCAGGTTTTGTAAATGAGACCATTCCACTGTGACTGTACAATAATGTAGGCCTACAGATGTAATTTGAATATAATTTATTATCATTAGGTAGGCCTACATAGGCCTACATCTCTGTGACATATCCAATGCACAAATGTCAATCCACCTTTTAATTACTTTATATGAAATTCATCGTTGCAAACAAATCGAGCGATTACAGTATATTACACGAGTTTCTTATTTGCGTGATTCGTTGTCTTCGGGCCATTTCATCAGTAACCAATCAATCAGCGAAAGCAAATTAAACGTCTGCTTCATCGTCTGACAACGACATCAAGACGTTATATTCGCACTGATTGATCGATTGACTGTTTGAAATGACCCTGCACGGCAGATTTCGTTGTCAGAGATAGGAATTTGAGCAATGGATTTAGATTAAAACTCGTTCTTGTTTCGAATGGACGTCGCTCGAATCCTAAGTGATGATCTTGTCCAGGTACGCAACCCACTCTTGGTATGTTGGAGCAGCAACACCAATACCCAGCTCAACTCCGTTCACGAAAAAAGTCGGTGTAACAGCGATACCACCTGAAGAAAACAAAATAATAATATTGGGCCTACATCAAAATAATAACTGTTATAATATGCGCTATAACAAAATTATTACGCTATAATTAATATAATTTATAACAGGTCAAACGCGTGACCTCCCGCTCACGAAGCAAAAATGCTATCAACTAGGCTTTTCACTTGCAGACAATGTTGAATCAGTCTTTCGACTGCATATACAGTATTTCAACTGACGAATTTCTGGGCTTCTTGAAAGTATTTCATGACTCAGTACTGCTAATATCAGATTTCTTTTTTCGAAATGCTGTTACAATGAAGAAATTTAGGCCTACTTTTACATTTTCTCTATGTTTCACAGTCAACTTCTCAGGCCATCTTTAATAATTTAATATAAATAATTTAGGCCTTATAAATAATTTACTGGTAGCCTTAAAATTCGACAAGCAATCAATTACGTATGATTTAAGTACATTAGGCCTATTCCTGTTGTAATAGTAGCCTATTTTCATTTGATTTAAAGATGAAATATATTACAAATTCCAATAAAATATTTATCTAAACTAAACTTGATTTCTTTACATTCATTTTTCGATAAGTTATTACTATAGGCTTATTGTAACATTTGCAGTGAATGTATTGTAGAATTTGCAATTTGCAGAATGTTCACTCACGTTTAGCACCAAACTTCCAGGCTGTATCGGTTTTGAGGCGGTAATTTTCGATATTAGAAACAAATTCAGTTTTATTGATTCCAGTAACCCTAACGGCCAAATCACCTAGATTGCTGAAACGAACAATATATATATGACAAAATTAGAAGAATAAAATTAATGAAGAAATATGCTCAAATTTTATGCAACAGTTTCTAATACAGCACAGCATGCTTGAAAATTCTTAGGTGTTTGAATTTCTTAATTTTCTTTAAACACGTCATTCGTGATGCTTCACTATTAATTTATTTTTAACATATATTATTATACATGTATGTCAAACACTATAATTATACTATATACCCACTGTTTGCTAGCATATTATATTAACATCCATATCAAATACGTTTCCCTTGTTGAATTCGGGACGTTTGGGAACAGACCAACGGACAGCTGCACATGTTTCGAAGCAGCCGAATAGCACAGCCACTGAGGAAGGCATTGGAAGCGCACATCAGAAGACATAAATATCCTTGAATTGAGGGATTATTTCACGTGGTAATGAAAAAAGTCATGTGACAGGGTAAACTTTTGGGTTGATCGACGGCGTGCTCATTAATGACCGAGAATCTAAACTGTGTATTATGTATGAATTTTTGTCTTGGATCTAACGTCTGGCAGAGAGCATTGATAGATTGAACAAACACTAATATTGATCAGCATACATTTGTGTCTGCGGCCCCCAAATATGCCGCCTGACCGAACAGTCACTGTATGCAATATCTATTTGATAAATAAATTATTCTTTGCCTGTGGTTATACCCAACGAACGAACAGTATTGTGTAATAATGTTTATTACAGTGTTTATTGGAGAGCCTCCGTGGTCTAATGGCAACACTGCGGCCTCTGAATCATGAGGTCGCGGGTTCAAAGCCCAGTGAAGATTACGAGTTGTAAGCTTTGGCAAGCCACGTTACTCTTCATTGCCAAAATAGCAAGCAGTAGATAAACATACCAAGGCACGCTCTAACGACTGCGCTAGGTAGCCGAATTTGAAAAGAAATCCCGGCTATCGCACCATCTGGCGAGATCAATAGCGCACGCTATTGTTATTAGAGTGTTATATTGATATGATAGAACAAACTCGAGAACTTGTGTCTCAGACAGATTGACGGTGTTGGCTGTTGAAAAGGATGACCACGTCCTCAGATTCTCTTCGATGTAGCTGAACAATTGTGATGAGACTGAACTCTCTTGAATCAAATACATTCCCTGCAACATACCAATATCTAAAAGGTATATTTTGCACACTATATTATTAATAAATTTACAGTAGGTCACCAGGGTGAAATTTGTTTCCTATTCAATCCATGTAATATACAGGTTTTGGCGAAACACGATATCCTACTGATAATTCTGTCACACGAATAAAGTCGAAAAGCGGGTTAGGGTAGGGGTATAGCTGACAGCAACCATATTGATTCTCTTTCAGCCTTCTCAGAGGAACAAAACTTGAATTTAAGTGATTTACTCCGCCGAAGCATGATTTACAATTTGAATGATACTTTTAAATTAAATCAACAGTATAGACGTTTGGTATCTTATTCAATTTCGTTTGGATAATTTTATTACGTTGGTAGACTTTTTTCTATACTTGGTAGGCTTTTAAATTGATAGTTATAAAAACTAATTGAAACACAACATAAAGATTTTTTATCTTGAATGAATCCAGCAGGCCTACAAAGCCCTACACGTAATACATAGTGAATTAGAGATACATATATGGAGTCTAATAATAATAATAATAATAATAATAATAATAATTTTTAACGTATTAAAATCAATTTTATCATATTTTTTAGCCCAAGGTCGTTTACAACCCAGGGCAATAAAAAAAAAATAAAAAAAATAAAATAAAAAAAATAAAAAAATAAAAAAATAATAATAATAATATACCTCCGTAGCAAGAAATGAGTTTCTATGATAGGGTAGAGACATCTGTTGAACAACGAGATCGAGTTTATCGTTACCATAGTGATTCTGAACCAATTTCAACACAGCCCATTGATCTCGACTGTCTGGACAATGTATATCAATGAATATCTCCAATCTCACCTGTTACATGACATAAAAGCAGCAGTAGCATAATTATATTTAACTTTGAAAGACTCGACTTTATATATTATCATGTCGAAACAACAAACTTAAATATGCTGAATAAAACTTCATTAATCAAAATACCGCATAGAACTTTAATTAACAGTAATTAAGTGAGCACGAATAACTATGAATAATTAAGTCCATCCTGTGAAGGTCTGCAATAGTCTTACATAATCCGATTTAACAAATCAAGATATTCTGCAGCATATACGGCTAGTCATTCTCGTGTTGGATCCGGGTAACTTTAGAATAGACCAACCATAAGCTGCACGACGTGCACATGAAAACCACACCAGAATCCAAAATTTCTGCATGTGGTAAAGACAAAGCCTTTACCACATGTAAAATGAGATTTAATTGGAAGATAATGTTCTTCCAATAAAATAAAACTATCGGTAAATATAAAACATTATACTGATGCAGCCATACCTGAGGCCTGGTGCTGTGAGGGAGATAGCGGATGCCCGGTGTTGTCGCCTCCACAGGTATGGGCGGCACGATGTCATAACCACGAGCAACCCCGCAACAACTCAACAACATCGCTAGCACAGCCAGAGAGGCTACGTGAGCAACAGAGGACGCCATTGTTAACTGCAAGCACAACATCAGTAATCTATTTATTCTACTATTATAAAATTAATTATTCTTATTTAACTTAGATAAAGTATTTATACAGGCATAGGATGTCATTTCTGACCTGTGACACATTACGGACTACTAAGCTTGACTACTGGTAAGCATGGGAACATAATATTTTTAGTTACATTGAGATTTACTTTAAACAGTTATACCAGATATACATTGTAAACTTAACTGAAATGACTATGAAATTCTAACTTTTAATGATTGTGCAGTATATTGCAAGTTACCATATGATATCTTATCAAATGTGCCGATTAATGGCGCTGTAACTGATAAGAATCTGAAATTTATCATACATGTATGTTAGAGTTGCAAGAAACATTTTTAGGAATATTGGTGTAGGCTTATTTTTTATCAACAATTGAATTGCCTGCCCATGCAAACAGAACAATCAAAATCACATGCTGCAAGAGACAAGTACGCTGCAGTTCCGGCTGTATTACCATTACAGAGACGAAATTGTCATTAAAAACACTTTAAGAGAAAAAAAGAGAAAAAAATGAGATTTCATAAAATATTAATGTTTTTGGCAGCAAATGCGGTATGAGATTTTCAATACAAAGAGAATATCTGATTAGACTATACGGAGGGTTAACCACATATTTTCCATTTGACTGGAAAATGGTTTCTGGGAGAGTTTCCCGGCAGGGACCTCATCACCTACGTAATTCGTCTTCTACGAACACATACAGGTTTCGATTGATGTATCGGCATCATTTGAAAACCAAAAAGTTATTCCTACGATTATCAGATCTGGCTGTCGACTGTACACCATGTTTCGAAGGTGCTAACAAGTCTAACATTCAAAGTTAAAATTAATAGGCCTAGGTGTCCATTAATACTTTCGCATCACCCTCGCAGGTTACTTTAACCCAATACTTATCGCACAGTCAAACTTCTACCAAAAAACTGCGACTAATCAGCGACGGGCGCCGCGGAACTCTCAACCAGCATAGGCTACATGACCGTGGTCGCGTGCTAATAGAATTTAAGGAATATGTGAGCCGCCTCCCCAGTTATTTACCCCCTCCTCCCCCCCCCCCCTCTCCAGTTTATCAGTCAATCAATCAATGAGGATTTAACGTCCGATTCCTCACCCGACGGCGATGTCAGGGACGTCCCAAGCGGTGCAACTACAGACAGCATCCAACCACTCATGCAATTGCATAAACCGAAAGAGATATATTATTTTTACAATTCGCACCCACTGAAACGGTGGGCATAATCCTACTAAGGGGAAGACAGTCGATAATTGGGAGAATGACTGATAAGCTGTTTACAGGTATCACTGTACCGTATAATGCAACGAGGAGAGCGCAGAGACTCTTAAAAAAGTTTTTTGGCTGCTGCAACTTGGCCTGCATGCCTATCACTGAGTTATGGCATTGTCACGCACTTCTGGGTCGTAACCCTGGGGTTAATCATATAATTTATGATTTACCATGACTACTCCCGATGCGTCTATAATACATGAGGACTAACAAATCAAATCAAATCAAATAGCGGTTTAACGTCCGGTTCATCATCTGACGACGATATCAGGGACGTCTCAGACAGCATATGTTATACCAGCTGGTCCACCTAAATGCAGCCGGAAAGTACATATGCTGAAAGAGAAAAATGGGTCAAGACAGTCAGAGTCTAATGCTATTATGAAACAATTGTTCTAACGCTGAGATGCAGCTGATCTACAGATACACCAAGGTGGAAAATAATTGACTTGGAACATGGAAACACAACTCTTGCCTCTGATATCATCAGTAGTCAGTATACAAGAAGCTCATCTCTGTTTTGACTGATTGATCTCTCTGTGGAGCCTGCTCCTGTGAATGTTGACAGTATGTTCATATGAGAAACTCTTGCTGCACAGAGAACATGAGTGAAGTTTCTCCTTGCGATGTACAGCTCTGATGTGTGCCTTGAGAGCACTACTGTTAGAGAATCGGTTTGAACACTCTGCGCATGCATGAGGCTTGACACCTCTACGTACGGCATCAGCGTGTACCTTGAGATCCACTGCGTTACTGAAAGATTTACGACACACCGTACAAGAGTGAGGTTTCAGTTGATAGTGTATAGCTATCCAATGCTTCTTCAGATCACTCTTCTTTGAGAACCTGTCGTCGCACTGAGCGCATCTATACAGCCTCAATCCGTCATGAACAGCTCTCCGATGTTGCGTGAGATAACCGTTTGTTGAAAATTTATAATCACACTGATCAAAGGCATAAGGTTTTTCTCCACAATGAACTGATCTAAAGTGACGGTCACGACTACCTCGCTCTGAGAATTTGTTATCACAGGCTGAACATTGATGAGGTTGTTGACGATTGTGAATGGGACTGATATGTCTATTAGGCGTTGATTTCTATGAGAAGCAGGAACCACATTGTGGGCATACGTGAGGTTTCTGCTCCAGGTGTATCGCAGCGACGTGTTTCTTTAGATTGCTCCTGCATTTAGAACTTAAGTCACAACTGTCGCACTCATATTTCTTGTCTCTGTGCATGTTATACCTATGACACCCGAGATATTTTCTGCTCTTAAATAACTTTTGACAATCATTACAACGATGTTGTCCATCACTCACATGTACAAGTTGAATGTGCTCCTTCATGGCGTGGATATCACTGAATGTTTTCTGACACGTAGGACATCTGCAGCACCCAGGACTGTCTGATTCAATGGTACGTTGACTTTTTTGTGCATCGCTGACGTCTGCCGAAATATTACATCACGTATGAGACCATAAGTATACATGTGGGCGGGAGAAGAGGGGGTTATGGCCGACTGGTTAGAGCGTCGGCCTCCGAAGCCCAAAGACCTGAGATCAATCCCAGGTCAGGGCAACAAGAAAGAATAACCCCAGGTGTCTGGTACGTTAGTAGACATGCATTGCACGCAATGAATAGCAATGTTACGTTTAATCATGGAGAGAGAAAAAATATAAATATACCAAAAGCAGCAACTAAGACAAAGAAACTGGCATGTGCGTTCTGTGTTATGTGAGAATATAGGAATAGAGATATAATACATGAGATGAGTAGAACAGCCACATAACAAACATTGAAGAATTTTCACAGAATTTCCTTTCGTAGTTTCTGTTTTAAAATTACACATAACTATTATTATTATAGGCCAGTATGATGGCACTATCTGCACTCAGAACAGTTTCTTTAAAAATGTTATTAAAAAATTAGAATATTCATGAATTTGTGAATAGGCCTTAGAATTGGCCAATTATCCCCACAGGTGGGGAAAAGGCATTCCAGTGCATGTTTTTTATTTTATTCATATGC
This sequence comes from Enchytraeus norvegicus, assembly GCA_034695365.1. Lineage (NCBI taxonomy): Eukaryota > Metazoa > Annelida > Clitellata > Enchytraeida > Enchytraeidae > Enchytraeus > Enchytraeus norvegicus. The sequence goes on from JAQFZF010000171.1 coordinate 19,496, forward strand.
TATCCTCATTTCTTCCAAGTTATCCTCATGTTATCCAAGTTTCTTTAAAAAGCTCATTATGAAATCATTCACCCTAATATTGTCGGTAGACATACACATATTAGAAAAAGTAAACAAATGAGAGCTTCAGTAAATATGATTATTTTATTTTATATTTGCTTCTAGAATATTTGAACCTTGGAACTCTCTGCCTGATGATGTGGTTTTATTAGATAATGTTAAAGCTATTAAATGACAATTATTTTATATCGATTTTAACCAGTATCTGATATTTAAATCTGATAGTAAGATATCGCATAATTTGTAAATTGTATGTATATTTGTATTAATTTTTATTCTGCCTGCTTGTCTAATGCATTGTTTTAATGTCGTGTTTTTAAGTCAATTACTCCTGAGGGGCACATGTTAGTCGTCTTCGGGCCTTTGTGTCCTTTTTCCCGTCGAACAGATTTATTGAATATGTATGATTGTACGGTAATGTGAAATAAATAAATAAATAAATATTAAAAGGGTCGATTTTACCCCGCCTACTCCCTACTACTCAGTGCAATTGCATAGGCCTATAAGATGTAAAAAAAGAATTGTGTCATATATGCAAGGACCTACAACATAAACTTACTGATGAATGTTTATATTTTTAAGTAACACACAACTCACCGCTTGCTTGTCCTGCAGCAGAAGTCACCTCGGATTGATCATTATCTTGTGGAGGAGAATCGTCATCAGTTGATATGAGAAGTAGAATGTGCACAATGTAGAGAACCTGATGATATCTTGTATGTACAACATCTCACGGGACATGTGATCCTTAAACGTCTAATGTTAACTGAACAACTTTGAGTGGACATCATCATACTGCTGCAAATATTTCTAAACATTGTTACATAACAAAATTATAGTTGAATTAAAATTAGCTGTTACAGCTGTTTTATGTTATAAGAATTATTAGACTACTTAATTATAAATCTCACAATATACATAAATATAGAAATCATGCTATGGTTCGGATTCTCGCCCAAAAGCTATGCCCGAGATGTCCAAAGCAAATATCGTATGACAGTTTAGTCAATTAGACTATATCCACTTACTGTTCTCCTGTATGTCCACGATTTTACTCTCTGATCGGCTTGTCTGGGATTTAATCCCATGGGACTTCAATGCATCTAGTGTTCTGTCATTTAAAACTGAATTACACTTAACTTAACGTAACTTAACTGATATACATGGACGCAGGGCCGCAGGCTTTCGCCTCTATATCCACATTCACACTAGAAAACATTAATAAAAACATAAACCTAGATAAAAACTTTTGTTAGATATTGCAATATATACTATGTATTTAGTATATCTGCCTCCCAGTTATAGTAAAGCACCTGGGATACCCAGAATTTATCCAAATTATTCTTAAAACAATTAATAGTCACTGAGTACAACCCAATTAGACAGCTTATTCCACAAACTCACTATCCGATTCGAGAAAGAG
>JAQFZF010000172.1:0-20958 GCA_034695365.1 Enchytraeus norvegicus
TTAAGTGTTAGGCATCACATTTGACCACAACTTGACCCCCACCCCTCACAAAAAAGTGTATTTTCGCTGGAACCACTTCTGTTCGAACCTGCAGAATATGCAGATATTCACTTTCCGGATGGCTTATATACTACTTGTAGTACAGATGTGCAAATATTGAAAATTCAGCCAATAGGAGGTGAGGATTTGTCTTACATAAGTGATAACTTTTAAAGATTTGTTTATAAACAGTCGGTGAGCAGCATTGAGCAACATCGGTGTCGTGGCATAGTGGTACAGCGTTAGGCCGGTAATCCTATTGTTGAAGGTTCGACTCCCGCTTGCATCAAATTTTTTTACACAAATTGTCTCTATTTTTCACTTTCATATTTCTCGAATTAGGGTCATGGTTGGGGTTGGTTATGGATTGGTATTTTTTTTTATTTCTTACTTTTTTTTCATTTGACAAACCAACTTAATACCTTTCATTACGTCGTAACACTCCATAGTCCATATATTTCATTACATTTTAGTATTTCCAAATCTGTACTACAAGTAGTAATGATGCTCCCGGATGCGCTATTGCCACATGTAATATATATCTCACTATTTTTGTCCTTTTCAATTTCTCTTCATTTTTAGAGGTGAGGGTTGGTGATAGGATTTGGATTTGTTTTTAAAATTTGAGAAATTATAAATAAATAATAAAGGACAATTTTTCCTCCCGGATCGTGTGTTACGCATGCAATTATTTTCCAACCTTTCACGCACGGTTTGCAATATCTCCATTATAAGAGCTTCTTGTGCTGCTAGGGGTCGTGATAATAGTTCAGTTTCCTCTTCAATTCACTTTCCATTAGTGGAAACTTGAATCCACCCATCCTCTAGCTGTTATTTATTCTGTAGGGAGAAGATAAATTATTGTATACTCTAAATTTTTCAGAGTTAGACAGATGATAATAGAAGTCTTACTGCACCCTTTTACGTCAACTGTTCGTACATTTTTAGAACATTAAATATGTGCAGCACTGGACCTGTCAACTCTTGTACCCCACCCATACTTATTATTCTGGGCCTCCCTCTCCTCTTATCCTCTTCAATGGCCATCAAAATTCATTTCTCTAAGCCATTTGATGTCAACAGTGACTCTGAGTGGCATGATCAAAGTATCGAAATTTCTGTTTATAAATTTTTTTACCACTTATTAGTACTTAACCCCCAAATTAAGTTATTAAGGACCGATGAGGCGAAACATCCTCGGAGAACAAAATTATGTCACAAAAATATGGCATACAAACTATACAATAAATCAGGTACGGTACTTTTTCTAGTGGTTGGAATAACATTGCTACTAACACAGCAGTTGCCTAGCGACAAACCTAACTGGAAGTTCGTAGACGGCCAATATTTGTTTTAAATTAAATGTTAAGGGTATAGGCCTACTTTTCATTTAACGTTATTAGTATGTAAAACGTTCCCCAGTAGACGAGTTTGTTCGTAATGACTCTACTATAACAATGCTATGAGACTCCGATCACAGTGAGAATAAAATATGATTTATCCTAATGGAAGTAAATCTAAAACTCCATAGAATGTTTTTAATATGTGATATTCGTGTAGGAATGTTTAATTCAATGGATATCCTGCTCTTTAGAGTTATTTTCAATATTGTAAACAAAAATTTCTTTTATTGTAAATTGATGAGTGTATGGTATTATAGAAGCATATGAATATGAAAAAGGATAATATAAAAATGTAAAGCTCTACAAGCTTCAGAAACCGTAATATTATATTGAAGTACTTTTCATGTATTAATTGAATTGACAGATTAACGCTGTAGACAAATCTGAAGTAGCATATAAATCCTATTGCCAATAAAGATAGTATTATCACTATCCCTCCGTTTGAATTTAAGTCTCTTGGCATTCTTACTCGCGTATTAGTCAATCTTCGTCCCAGGGCCAGAACACAGTGAGGGACGCTTGGTTTTTTATTTTTAATAGCCAAAATTCAAAATTTAGTATTAACAGTAAAGTGAAAATGATTGCCAATGAATATAATAAATGACATCAATAGATAGCGACAGACAAAATGAAAGTTGTATGGCCTAGCACGAATCCAGTAGTTTAAAATGCTTTTTTCGATTTCAGATGCTAGCATTACAGCATTGCATTTGTATTAATCTAAAATCAACATCACGAAAGAATTGCCTACATTCTCATTATCCAGAGATGGGTATCTAATAAAGTAGTTGCTACTTTTGAGCTAGGTGCCCATTGACGACAACTACTGACGACAACTGTAGTAGGCCCCTATGATTAAAGTAGATGCCCAATCTTTAGTGCTTTTATCCACTTAATCGAAAGTCCTGTGTGTAATTCTAATCACCATCTTTCTGCATCGAAAAAAATTCAGCAGATGGGTCCCTGTTTAATTGCTTCGGTTTTGTTTGTTGACGTATTTCGTCGAGATAAGAGTGTTTAATCCTTACAAAACACTGGGGATTAACATTCGGCTTCGCATAGAGTAGCTTTTTGCATCTTAACTTGAAATCGTAAGTCTCAATGGGATCAAATTCATCTGGCCATTCATTTATTGCTTTAACAAAATATCTAAAAATGAAAATCGATGCATGAAGTCTCAGAAACTATGGAATGCCGTCTCGCTGGAGGTGCCGCGGAAGAAAATTGCATTGAAGCATCTGAATTAGTCAATCAATCCTTGTTTGACTGATTGATTATTTCAAATGCTTCAAACGACACATTCTTATAACAGTGGGGCTGGTCGTACGGCAGTGCTGCTTAAATTAAAAACGAAACATTATAGTGCTACCGCCATCCATGATCTCATCAAGTAATATGAAGCCAATGTCAATCGGATGAGGGTTTCGTAGAGGTACATTAAACCGTGCAAAGCCAAGCTTTTGAAATCAGATCAAGGTGATAAACATGTGCATTATAGCTAATAAGCTGTAGCTTATACACATGGGTGCCATGCCGAAATAAGTCCTTACATAAATTAACTTGTTATCAAGCTTAAGTGCAAATTTCCTGCAGTATCAAGTTATCAACCAACTTCATGATATTACATTGGTATGGTGCTCAACGAGTTAAGAGTTCACTTCCTATTGATATTCCACTTCATATTCCTTGCAATTCAGTGATTAGAAGAACTTCTAAATTCTCTCATTTCCATATCAAGGCCAGGAATAAATATGCTAGAAATGTTAGTGCTACCGCCATCCATGACAACATCAAGTAATAGTCTATGAAGCCATTGTCGATAGCTGTGAGATATCCGGAAACAAAATGTATATAGTTATATCATCATTACTATGAAGAATGATGCAACACTATATTACTCGTATGATTGTGGAATGATGCAACACTATATTACTCGTATGCTTGTGGAATGATGCAACACTATATTACTCGTATGATTGTGGGATGATGCAACACTATATTACTCGTATGATTGTGGAATGATGCAACACTATATTACTCGTATGATTGTGGAATGATGCAACACTATATTATTCGTATGATTGTGGAATGCTAATTTGATTGTATATAAAGTGCGATTAATTGAATTTAAGCGTTTGGTATGCATGTATGAACGTATGCGTCGTTCTTATAAAATATACTTGATGTGTTTTATATTTAACGTCCCTGATATTATTATTGGAAGATGAAACGGCAGTTGAATCTTTATAATTATTTCAAATTTAATTTTTATTTTTTATAATTATGCATTTTAAACTCAAATATGCTATTAAATACTTGCTTGCTCTGTTACATTATTTCAGTTTCTTGATCAGTCTTATTACTCCAGATCTAGACTATTATGCATTCACTGCACCGTGCTGTGGTTACATAACATTTGCACTGATAAGCCGAGAAATTGCCTCATGAACCAGATGACCATTTGAGATAAATCTGTAACGTTGAAACAATTTCGACTATTACTGCTGAAAGTAAGCATATACTGCAGATGTAGAGCAAAGGTTTACGGATATTTCTCTGAAGCAATTTCACGAGATTATACACTGAAGTATCTTTTGAGCAGCGGTCATTTATTGCTTGCATTGAGGAAATTATGTGAGGGAATGTAAGCATACCATTACTGTGCATTAGATGGACAAATTCAGCCAGCTTGGTCATTCGTAATTTATAACTAGGTACTTGTTTCACTGGCCTGTGGAATACATGTAGGTTAAATCTATAATTAAATAATTCAGTGGCACTGAACTTAATGCAGAAATAGACAGGATTATTATAGCATCTTTAGAAGATAATACAGGAATTCCAAATAAAATATTAGCTAGATATTTTGATCCTATTAGATTCGAATTTTACGGATTTAGCAGTGATTGAAAGATTTTAAGAGAACTTTCAATCAATTAGAAACTTTAGATTGTCTCAATAAGTTAATTAAAACCAAGTAGTAAGCTGCAGATCTAATTTAAAAGTAGAGAATCACTCCTCATAAGGATTATATAGCGGGGAATCAACTACTTTTGATAACGTATCTTAATCAAATCTATTAGAAAAATCTCATCACGTACTTTAGAAGCAGATACATCAGGGTTTGGTATATTCTACCATATTTCTGACATGGCAAGCATTCCAGGAAGACGCATATCAACGCCGGAGTATATAACTCGTAGCGACAATAACTGTAATGAATCTGGTGGAAAATGTGAAACACGCCTCGGAGATGATTCATTATCGTACTCCGCAGCCTCCAGGCTTTCAATTCCTCAGCAACTCGACTATAGCGGATATTATGAGCTCGCTGTTGACGAACGACTTGAACCGAAATTTAGAAAAAGACGAATTGCAGAAAGATCGAAGAGCGATGCATTTGTATCATGCATGTACTCTGACAGACATAACTGCAATAACAATAATAATAACTATAGTCCATCTGATTCGTTACCGGAATTTGTCATAAAAGCTGATAATTCGAGAAGCGTCGAGACCGATTTCGATAATCGGTTTCATTCTGCAAAGAGTATCTCGTGCACTGAAGTAAAGAATCAATCAGCTAATGTGGAGGAGCATTGCAATCTCAAAACGAGTGACAATAATACTCTCACATCATTTCACGACAACGAAATCGAAGACTACGAAATGGAAGGGATCTATTACTGCGATAATTGCGACGACGATAATTACACGGCTTCCGATCATCGGAATTCTTGTGACGCTAATTGCACGGGTTTAGGCTATCAGAATTCTTACAACGACAATTACACTGGTTTAGACTGTCGTGGTGGTCAGTTCAATTACTACGACGATGATGATGATGGACGTGTAATTGAGTCCAAATCCGACGACCTGGAAAGATTTGAGTCAGGGAGACCTGACAGGCGTAAATCATCGCGACAAGGTCACCTTCCTAGCCGCCGCAGGCCTCCCCTTCCTGGGCAATTCTTCCCTCCTCCACTCGCACAGTATTTCCATTCGTCATTCTCATCTTCTTCCACTTCTCTTTCCTCTTCCTGCGGGTCTAGTGAATCGTTTTCCGACGCCGTTATCGCGTTCATCCACAACCCAACTCATCCGGAGGGTGCTGCTTCCATCCTTCCTACAGGACAAACTCCAGTCACCCCTGTCCGGGATGCACCGGTGACTTATCCACTGGGTCATCTCGATCAGCCCTCAAGTAGTTATCCAGTAGATTCTTCGAGTAGCTTTCCATCGTAAGACATCCAAGGACGATGCAGTTCGATAAGAAACTTTTGTGGCGGAGTTGGGTACACCTACTAGAATACATAGAATAATACTGGTAGTATTTATTAATTTGTAACTGGCTGAGCCAGTTAGCACATCGGTTAAGCGTCGCACCCGGGTTCTATAGGTTCATGGTTCAAACCCCAGGGCTCATCCATCGTTGATATTTGTTTGGTTGCCCCGATTAGCCATCAGGCTTTATTCATATTGCAATTGTATACACACTGCACTGTGTTATAATTTTTGCAAGGTTTGTAAAGTTACTCATTCCGCTATACTGAAATTTGTAACATAGTCTTGATATTAAATTTTACGTTTTTACTTTTCTTGAGTTCCAAGGTAAAGAATCGTCTACAAATATTCCATTACGAAATGCTTTTCTAAGATTCTTGTTATGGGGGATGTTACAGCCTGCAACTCAACTCATTTTGTTACTTTGAAAATAATTCGACAATGAAATTGATTAGACTGAAAATGTCTATAAGGTCATATTCGAAAGCGGATACCAACGTTAGAACTACTCCACTGATTAGTCTCTGATCTCTATAAAAAGAAACCAGAAACGTTAAAATCAAACTGATATTGGGGGGAGGGGGTAAAATATTTCGGCCAAACCTAATGACTAACACAAAAGCTCTATTCTAAAAAAAAATTAATCTTGAGGGGAAAATAAAATTATGGGGGCGGCTGCCCCTGATACGAGCCCAGACCTATATGTAAAGCACAAATACGGTCACTTTCTATTTAATTAATTTTGCGAGCAGTCGGGATGAGAGTGCCCCCACCCCTCCCCGTTCATTCTCTAGACCATCGCCATGATCATTATGTGGACTGCATAGAACTTCCATCTTTTCACTGACAATTGACCATTGATTGTCAATGGAACGAAAGGAATTGGTATTTGTCCGAGCGGAATGGGATTCTATTGGGGTAAATCTATGGACGAGGACTCTACGGATTCTCAGCACAAATTCTAAACCTCATTGCGAACAGGAAGAGTTTAATGAGGACTCTGGAAGACAGTATTATAAAGACTAGTTCAAAGTAATCCAAGAAATCAATAAGAAACTAAAATCGAAAAATTGAAGTCTTAAATCAATAGCCGTTACTCTATTATAGTCTTTCCATCCAGTGGCGTCTATCCCCCCCAAATTTAAAGTAACTTTATGGCGAAAGATTCCCCCTAGAAAAAAAATTTTTAGACACCAAAGTGAAACAACGCCCTAAATATTTTGGTCGCTCCGAGGGCAATATCTTGAATAAAGCGCGTAAATTTAGCGAGCGAAGCGAGCAAAAAATATTTGGACTATTCAAACCAAATTTTGTCACATTTTCAACAATTTTCGCTGTACAATCACTACAGTGAAACTGTATATTGTTTCAAAACTGCATTCTCAACTCTTAATGAGTAAAGGAATACTTCATTTTTTCCACTCCCCCCCAATTACAGAAAGTTACCAGTATTTTCCACTCCCCCCAATTTTTTCCATGGCGCAGGCGGCGCCATGAAGGTATTGGGATAGACGCTCCTGTTCCAATCTAGTAATTCATCCACGGCGTATGGGGCCCTATCGCGGTAAAATGTAATGGTTGTGTACCATATTCGTTACCGTACTTAGGCGCGGAGCTGATCCCGATCCTGAGTGATTGCAGCACACCTGTCGCACTAACATGATGAAATATAGAAATGATTATAGCAATGATGGCAGAAATGGTAACATGATAGGAATAATGTAATCTTTAAAACAGTGTTTCCCAACCTTTCCTTTATGTAGTCCAGTAATTTGTAAACAAAATTTGTGACCAGGTAAATTGTGTATCACTTATAAGCTTAGTGACCGATTATAAGTTATAATTATTTACAGCATTTAGTCCTACCATCGAAAGAGGGTAGTCGGACCACCGAAACCCCCCTCCCCCTCCGCTTAAAAGTTCAATCCCCCCCCCATTTACTTTGTTTAAAGGCACTATATGAGAAGATTTGAATCCCTTTGTATAGCATTTCAGTAGCATGATGTTTGTCCGATCCTAGGTCCTTGTGTCGATTGAGGACAAATATTATTGTCCTTGTCATTAAAGCATTGACGTGCCTGACATCATCCTGGAATGAGGGAACGGACCTTAATTATTATTATTATTATTATTGTAGAAACTTCTTTCTTGTTACACTGGCTTCCTCTCTCGAATGTCCGGACCACGCACTGCAGTGGCGTAACTACAGGTGGGGCAGCCGGGGTACTGCCCCAGGGACCAAGGAGCCTTAGGGGCCTTGTCTAGGGGCCCAAGCAGTAGCGTTTTAAGGGCCCAAGCAATGCCTAGGGGCTCAAACAGTGTCAAGCAGTGATATTTCCGAAACTAATTATATAGTTATATTCGTGGGAGTAAAATAAAAGTCATCGCTTTACCAAAAAAAAATTGCTTTTCTCTTCTGATTCTGATCCAAATTTGCAGGGCCAAAATTTATTTGTTGCACCAGGGACTTACTTGACATAGTTACGCCACTGACGCGCTGATATTATGAAGACTGTTGCAATGTGTAAAAAGACATTTTGTAATTTTTAATTTCGTACATACTACATGTAGGGATGTTGCTATCCGTTAGCCCACATCAAATATCGTGCTAATGGTAGTAGTGACCCCAAAAGAATCTGCATCAGAATTAAGTGAAGCCTTTCATCATGACGATATCGGCGTAATTCGATATCATGATACTTTATTATAATGTCACGAGTCACTCACTGATTTCATCCAAATCTAACATCAAATCCTACTCAGTTTAAAGCGATAAGTACATAACTGCGTGTGTTGGATATACAATACACGTAATACATTTGCGAGCTTTCTATTGTTTTATATTACAGTCGAATTGATATTTTTCGCAATGGTGAGATATTTATTTTATAGATTAGATTCTCTCTTACGTGTAGAGAGCAGGGGCTCTGTCACACTTACAATTTGGTGGGTGTCCGATTAACTGAGAAAATGGTGTGTATCGGTGGGTGTCTAAATTTTACCAAGTAATGGTGGGCGTCAGAAAGGCTTGAATTTACAAATAGAAAGTGAAAATTATTCAAAAGTGCTAAATGTTACAGTAACCATGTAATGTAACCAAGGTCTTTGGCTGTAAGTTACTAATTTAACATTAACATCTGTAGGCAAATAAGATGTCTGAAAGAGACTTCCTGGACTCAACAGCAACATTTTACCGCATTTAAGTTGTTCTCCAGTGACTGTGAGCACATTAGGCCGAATGCAATCCATGGTATGGATTGTGGGTGACCATTGTAAAAAATGGTGGGTGACTTTTCAAGACTTTCAAAATTGGTGGGTGACCAAACACCCGTAACACCCGCTGTGGCAGAGCCTATAGTAGAGAGAGAATGAATATTTGATGAGAAGCTTCGATTAGATCAGCGATACATTAGAATCTGTGACGCATCTAGGAATTCTGTAATGGGGGCAAATTGTACTTACATGGTTTTGTTTGTGGGGGTGGGACGAGAAGGTTAAATCGCGTCTAATCGAGGGGGACTCGGTAAAAAGAAAGGTATTTGAAAGGGTCAAATTGTAATGATTTTCAAATCGAAGGGGTCATACACCTCCCCCTGCCTTCCTAAAATTCGCATCTGATTAAAAGGTGTATGCCAACGAAATATAGATCCATTATAGTATCAGTACATTGATGCACATTTTGCTGAAATGTCCTTGGAAGTATGAAGTTAATCGAACTTCAAGGTCGTCCTACAAATAAACAGTAATGGTAATAGCAAGGTGATTGATCTAAGGCTAAGCAAAAGAAGATCAAATGTACATTGTTTAATAACAACAATTCAATGAAAAATCATCATTCACGTGTCAGCTGTCTGGCTCATTAATGAGCACACAATCAATAAACTCGAAACGTTGAAACTTTAAACATTATTGAAACTTTACATTTCTTGTATTACACATCAATGTATATATTTATTAAAGAAAGAAATTATGTGTTGGAGATGGTTTTTTTCGTTGTTATAATAATTAGCATAGATCGGCTCCTAGGAAAGACATTAATACAGTAGTAAGCTTACATTAATGTTAGTAGTACAGGAAGTAGTGCAGCTGTCTACTGTACAGTTACTGTACAGTAGTACAGTCCGTACTACCCTCACATTATTAGAACCCAACACGGAAAATGTATAACTAAGCTTAAGAAGCTTTAGGCCGAATGCATAGGCATATAGCCTATAGTATATATATCCGTACCGTAAAATGGGGTGACTTTGGCCCTTGGGGTGAGTTTGCCCCAATGATAAAAAAGAGTTATAATCCATGGTTCGTTTTAAGCACTGCCCCAATTCACTTTGTGTTTATTTCTCAATGTAAATAAAGACAGTAAGCCGATAAAAAACGCGAAATATTTATTTTTAGGTGAGTATAACCTATTTAAATTTTTTTTTAGCGAGGTACCCAAAACTGGCGAAAAAAATTGATGTGCAAAATTGTTATTTTTAGTTATATTTGCAAAAATTTCGTTGGGAAAGTTTATATGCTGTGGGATACTATAACTAAATCTGACTTTATTCAACAGAACCTTTTTTCAAAATTTTGGATGCAGTGCTGGTGACAGTGTTTTAAAAATTTGGGGTGACTTTGACCCATTTTTGGGGTGACTTTGGCTGCACCAGAATTGGTGTTCATTTCACGCTTTTAACGACAATAAACAACTTTTACGACAATTGTACTCGTTGCTAGTGTTTGCAACTATTGTAAGGCAAATACTAGTCAAAGATTCTAATCCATACGATACTGTGCACTGTGTGCAGTATAAAGTAGCAGTGTCAAGAGAAAAGTCAAGAAAAATCCCGCGACAAGACTATGTAACAGAGGTTGAAGAGGATTCTGTACCAGATGACAGAGATCTTGATGAGGCAACCTCATCTAACTACCGGCACGGTTATCCAGACGATGATGTCGATAATTCAGACATGAATCAGACCAGGAAGAAACTTGTGACCAAAGCGGGAACTTTGAGACTGATAATGAAAGTGAACATGGGCCTGGCGCAAATTACAAATCTAGCCACCTGTCGTCTCAGTTGTCTTTTGATGTAAGATATCATGTTGGGGTTAGATACGACGATGACCATTATCCTGGTAGGATTACAGCTGTAAAGAAGCCAGGTATTATCTTAATTATGGCATAAACCATGATTTTTTGGTGCTAGATGTTGTCTGGTACCCTTTAGATATTTTTTTAAAACGTGGTTTTTGGGCCAATGTCACCCCACTGGCACTCACACAATGTCTACATTGCAAAATACATTAAAGAATCATGCAAACTGCAAGTGGGCCAAAGTGACCCCAAACCACTGAAGAGTTTGACCACCAATAAAATGTAAAAGAAAGTTGATATATATATATACATTTATTCAATCTTCAACATGCCTTCAATAGTGGTATTAGTGGCCCCCTATTGTCGTTAACATTTTTAACATAGCTATAAAGCTGAAGCCGTGGTGTCAAAATGAAGACACAAAGTGGGCCAAAGTGACCCCGTTTTACGGTACATAAAAGGATCGATGAAACATTGACAGACATCGTTCAGCATTAAGAAAAATGTATTGACAAGTTTTCCGCCGACCTTCTCCAGTTGAAGGATGCCTGGCGCTGTCCACAGGGATCAATGAAGTCTCACGTGATCAGTGGACTAGAAAATTCAACACGGCACTCGGCTAAATAACGAATGACGTCATTATGCTGTGGTGCCCCTAGACGAGGTCCGGAGGGACCGTGCCCCTTCCCTCCCCCACATATTTGTTTAAAGTCCTTGATATTCGTCTGTGGCAGTGGCAGGTATGCTCCTTGGACTGATTGTATGGCTTTTGGCTTTGCACCGTCAATTTTGGACATTTTATTTATTGCTTTTTAATAATTCTCAATTTATTTCACAAGGACACAAACATCTGAAAACAGTAAAGCTTATCGGTTTGGCATTGGTTTCACAGTACTCGATTGTGCCATTGACGACGGTAGCACTCTAATAGCGTTGTTGTTGTTGCTCCAGGTGGATCCGTGGTATAATTCCAGCACTGCGGCCTAAGAATCATGAGATCGCGGGTTCAATACCCAATTTTAGAGACCCTTTGAGTTGCAAGCCTTCATTATTCTGCTTTATTCTGGATTTCTATAGTAACAGCAGTCGGTGGACAATTACCAAGACACGATCTGACGACTGCAACTAGCTTACAAAATTTGGAAAAGAATCCCGGCTATCTCACCATCTGGCGAGATCAATACCATACGCTTTATTACTATATTCGTCTTACCCCTCCCACGGCAGACTTTTGGATGTGTACTTCTACAATTTTATGCTTATCCCCAGTGTATGGAGCTGAAGTTGTTCCCATTTCCATCCATCCTCCCCCCCCCTCCAATTTTTTGACACTGTAGAACCGACGAACCGCCGATGTCATTATGTTTCAGAGTCAACATCATTGATGGTCCAGTGATGGTCTTGATTCAGAGAGAAGAGAAATTGAAGAAATCTCGATGATGTTTTAGTTTAGATATAGGCAGTGGCAGATCTAGAATTTTTTAGGGGGGAAGTATATGCATTTGTATCGAGGGAGCCAGGCCAAATAGAGGGGGGACGGTAGTGCTCCCCGCTACCCCCCCCCCCATCGCCCCAAAGGGGGCATCCCTCGGATGCCCCGCTAAATCTGGGTCTCGGCCAATACTGCTTCAAATCCATAATTATATAATGTTGCAGACTATAGTGCTCTTTTTCGAATGCAGGGAAGATTTCAGGAACTCAAAAATTGTAGATTATTAGATTCGAATAATCTTGTTATATTAGACAAATGCTTTGTAAAACAATTACGACATGGAGTCCTGTTAACGCGTTTGTTACCACTGTCCATTTAATAGGACAGCCAGAAAGCAGGCTACTGCAAAGCTAAGAATCACAGGATAGTCTAACTGTTACTCATTTATATTGAAAAGTAACCAAATGAAAATATCTGGACAACAAAATTTATGTTGCTTTTATTCTACGCACCACAGAGTAGCATGCAGTTTTACGTAAATCAAGTTTTTTTTAATGTCGGAGGGTCATCCCAATATTTGACTACCTTAATATTCAACTACCTTACGAAATCGTGAATATTTCGTAAGGTAGTTGTGACTTTAATTCGTAATCCTTAATTCTGTAGTTAGTGAATATATGAAGGAATAAAAAGAAATTATAATGAAAAGCATAATATGTTTGGGCAATATTTGGTGACCCATTAATATGTTTAATAATATGTTAAAGGACACTGGGATGACACGGTACAGAAATTACTGTATTAGGGTATTTAGTGTATCAGCATAAATAATTAGTTCTTTATACATAATGATGTTAATAGTGTTTTCTTTGATACTGTTTTGGTTCACAGCAAGTGAACAAAAACTCTCAGTGATATGGGCAGGGGATAAAAAGCTTCCAACCTAAACGGGCTGGGGGCGTCATATCGGATCCAAAATCAAGAGCTTACAAAACGTATCTTATTTAGAAATAGCAATTTTTCAGAAATCTAGGGGCCATGGCCCCCTCCAACAAGATCTACATTAAAAAATGGTCCTAGGAGAGATGCTTGTGCCCTCCCCCCGGGGACCCTCTTGACCATGAAAATATTTTACATGCATTTTTCACAATATATTTGATAAAGAGCCAAATATTTGACTGGTCATGCAAAGAGACTACCCCAGCGTCAAGTGGCCACTATGCCTACACTAAGTCACACCAAAGACTTTTCAGCCTAAAATATTTCGGGGATCAAGGCGGGGCCAAATACAATACTTCACATTGAGCTCATATTGAGAAAAAATTATTTGACAAAATTGGGGGCAGATAAAATATTGCGACCACGAGCTCACCACCAATTTTAAAACCCAAAGTATTAGAACTGCCACTCATTGACATATGACGCATAATACGTGCATGCATACAATTAACCTACATGTAACTCTGTTTATCTGTGCTAAAATTTGAACATTCAACCATTTTGTCATATAAGCATAAGCAAGATATTTCTGTATTGCATGTTCCCACTGTCCTTTTTAAGGACGCATAGTCACGTGCTCATATTTCAGTCCCTAGCAAAAATGTGACATTGATGTTTATGTCATAGTGTAATGGCATGATATTGAAGACATATATGCAATTTCATCCATTTCTGGCAGTTTTAGGCTTGCCTGGGCACAAACGGGTTAAGTTGACAAAATGGGCTCTATTCATTATAGGGCTAACGTAGGCCCTACCTCTTCTGTTCTCTTTATATTGACATATTATATCAATGTAGATCCCGTTATAATATCATCAAATATACACCGTGGCCCATATATAATGACACTAATATATATAATGCTTATAACGTAGCAAATATTTGATCAATTCGCATAGAATTTGCACAATATATTAACAAGGAAGAAATGTTCCCTTCAAATATCTAAGGATTCGGTGCGGGGGTTAAAAATATATCGTGGTTTGAATATGACCCAATATTTTGGAGCCTCACAAGCTGTAAATACTACGCCCGTTATTTTCACACCGTTGACCTGTGGCCATGATGGTCGTTATGACATATCGTTATGTTATGTCGTTATGATATGTCGTTAGCCTATGATCGATTAAAAATGTCCGAGCATAGCTGCACTAGCCCAAAGCTCTTTCCTAGGCTACAGCAAGCATCTGGCTAATAGCCAGCCGGTTGGCTTTACGCTAAAGCTGCGTACAGCCAAGTTACAGCTGTTTGATGCAAATGATGATACCAACGACTCTTTTCAGAGAAACAAATAAATATAAGGGGAGAATGATTCGCTATTAGCGCAATGAGTTTAATGCGATTAATAATGTGTGAAGATGCTTATAATAACATTGATCGATGACGTCGAGTATAGGACCTAATCTTCACAGCTTGTGAACCTTCAAAATATTGGGTCATATTCAAGCAACGATATCTTTCTAATCCCGTAACAGAATGCTTAGATTTTTGAACGGAACATTTTCGTGTTCATTGTTAACATCAGGTGCAATTCCTATGTATATTGATTACATATTGACAAAGTTATAAGCATTCAAAATAGTGTCATTATTTATGGGCCACAGTGTATATATTAACACATAAATATTTCATTTAGGCCTAACATTCCATTCTACCCTAGCTCAACAGTCTCTTGGCACTCAAACCATGTACAATCCTATCCACCTGTTCTTAAAATGTTACGCGGAACTGATCCACAGACTATTTTTTTGAGTTTACATAAATGACTTTATAATTTGGAATTTGGAAGACATTTAAAAAATGTTTATTTTATGCTTTATAAATATAGCTGACACACTTAGCTATATCTATACAGTCTCAAAAATAATGATTTTCTATTTTCATTAAATCACAATTTATAGTGATTTATCTGAACTTAAGAAATTCTCTGTGGATCAGTTCTGCAAAACACCGTCCCTTTCTCCTTCTTAACATATTCATCAGCGGTCTTTCTACTCCAACTCGTTTCTTACGATTCTTACGATCTACTCCGATTCGTTTGTAATTGAATCAGGCCAACTGATCGTTTCTATCTTTCTTCAGAGTCACATTTCTACGGCTTCTAATTTTGAACCATTAATGTTAATGAAAGGTAATTAATCACTACATGTATTTATCAAGTAATTCCTGTTTGCAATTCAATGTATAATCATATTTTGTTTAGATCCTGGAGATCTGATGTAAGCTTAAACAAAAATAATATATTTATGTAATTAATGTATCTAGACCCGGACACTGGGGTAGAGACTCTGGACAAAGACTGTGACAAGCAGAAAGGAGATGACAAGTGCAAGTGTTACAAAGATCAGAACAAGAGCAGCGGTGACTGCGAGAAAGATGACGATGATGGCAACGATACCTGGTTAGTATTATAGGCCTAACCAGGATTTGCTATAGCGTGCAGTAGTACACAGATTGTGCAGTTGTCAGCAAGAAATGTGCGCTTGTTGGCAGCAATTTGTGCAGAGTAGTGAACTATGCAATTGCAAGTATTGTCCGCCTGTAAATTGTGCAGTTTTCAAAATAATATGTAGTTGTCAACTTGTCGTACATTAATACCTTATAGTTTGTTAGCTGCTTCCAAACACTATATTAACGTTAGGCTGACTCGTACAACATCTCTTGCAAGAATCCTTGCAGAGAAACCGCACAGCGCCAACGCAGAATTACTGCTATGTGACAGTAATCTGCTTATGATATCAGATTGTAACATACAACGTAGACCTTTCTAATATTTAGTGATCAACAAATAAACTTTCGAGCTAGGTCTAAAAGGCTGAAGCCAAATTTAACATCAGCTTTATCCCTCGAAAGGGATATTTTTATTTATTGATTTTTTAATTTATTTTTGTTCGTCATCAGACACATTTATCAGTTACAAAATGCACAGTTGATATAAAAACAGTGTTAGTTGCATGATGGGCAAAGTAACCACAGGCCTTGGGGCGCTAACATATCAGTGACGGGCGAGCCTTGGATTCGAACCCCACACATATTGCTAACCGATCATGCCACTGGGTCCTGCCATACTGTCTACTGCACATATGTTTGTCCACTAGGCCAACAGCACACTTTTTCACAACTGCACATTTAAATTGATTGCAGTAGTCAACTTTCCGCGCATACCCTTGGGCTAATTTTATGGGCCTTTGTCAATCGAATACCAAATTATGTAACTTATTGGTATGTTAGTTACGTTTCTTTTCTCTACATGGTCTGGAGTCCTCAACCAACTAGTCTTGGGGTGGGGGTCAAGGGTCTGGTCTGGTCTCAATCCTTCATCAATATCGATGGTTGCAAGCAGTGGCGGATCCAGAAAATTTGCAAAAAATTATTTTACTCAATTTGCTCGCAAGTTAACGCTCTTTATTACAAAAAATTTCCCGTGTTGGACCCAGGAAACTTGAGAATAGACCAACTGAACACTGCACATGTTTCGTAAAAGCCGACTAACGCAGGTATTTTCAGTGAGGAAGGCGACGGAAAACCACCTCGGAATATATACATATATATTCTAAAAATATACATGTCAGAATGTACTTGTATATTTCTAAGAATAAAGGTTACATTTTGGGTGTGGTCAAGGCATGGCCCTTTTGATGGATCAAATGGATGATCGATGGGGTGTTCATTAGTGAGCGTGATAGCAGACTGTGTTTCTATATGAATATGTACCTTGGACCTGCCATTTGGCAGTGCACTAGAGATAGATTTAAAAAATCGTGCATGGAGCTATTTTGACATTTTTTGAAAGGCTCCTTCCAAGCACTCCGATGAAGTTTTGAAGCAAACTTATACCCGTTTCTGGATTCTTTTTTTTGGGGATCGATGGGGTGTTCATTAGTGAGCGTGATAGCAGACTGTGTTTCTATATGAATATGTACCTTGAATATGCACAACAGTCCCCCGACTGTTGTGCTATAAAGTCACTTCTATTTTGGGGGGATAGACGCCACTGCCCCCCCCCCCCCCTCCCCAGTGACGACTGACAAATGAGGGAGGGGGGGGGGGTTTAGCTACATCAGTAGAGTGATAAGCAACTGACCCGGGTTCGAGTCCCAGGTCAGTCAACAGAAATCCCAGGGTGTCTGAAAGGTTCATCATTCTGCATGGAGGGGTAGAGTGGTCTGCGCTATGACTTGTTGTGTACTTAACCAATTGGAAGCCAAAATCCAGAATAGCAGGGGTGGTGCCACATCAGTTGTGGTATATGGCAGTCTAGACCACTGTTCCAAAAAGCACGATAAATCATGGCGTGGTCTTTATAATAACTAAAATCACAAAAACAGCAACTCAAGAAAGGAAACTATCATGTGCGTATATCATATGTGAAAAAATAAATACGATTCCAAAAAAACTAAGCGATACAGCGCACAGGTGACAATGGTCATTTACTAACGGTGCGATCGATCGCCACACAAATACGATAGAATAGATTTCGTACGTCAGACATGTGTTTAACTTGCAGCATTTTATGTAGGCTAGTCATCTAAAAGGTAAAGGTAAAAGTAAAGATACACCATAGGTCAGAATTGACCCTAGATTTCGGAGCTGATCTTGTTTCGAAGCGTTCAACCCTTAAGCGTTCTACCCTTGGAAGTAAGATAAACCAGAAAAACTCAATAATTATATAATATAGAAAAAATCCAATACAATTAAATTGGATTCATATACTCAAATCTGTTGTCAACAGTCACTGTAAGTCTGTAACGTATGAATGTAGTCATGTAGTCCTACGTGAACGTATTGGTGGATACAAATTCCTAGAGGTCAATAAGGCAAATCTGAGTTTAAAAGAATGAGTGTTCCGAAAAATGTTCCAAATCTGAAGTGGGGCACGTACCCTAGTGGTACCGACACCACTGATTATGCACAATATAATTATAATTATAGTTGACAGAATATCTATGAGGCTGTAATTATTATCAATCATAATATTTGAATGTTTGCTTCCAATCTATCCGCTAAAGTGTAATAGATTAGATATGGAGTTATATGTTCGTTATCGGCCAATGTCTTATCATTATTATAATAATGGCGTCATTGTATTAAGGGCACAAATGATTCAGTTCAATGAGTTTGTTCAATTATATTTCTCTAGACCTACACCTAGAGGTCATTCATATATTACGTCATCATTTTTTACCTGCTTCCCTGTCCTCAAATGTAATCACCAGTCCGACCGTCCACTTCGCCGGTGATGACGTAATATATGGATGACCCTCTTCTCATACATAGAAGCTTCAGGAAGTCTAGGCTTGGAATATATTGTCACTATGACAGAATTTTCTTGGCAATACTGTTAACCTTAAATTTTGACAATTTGGCCCACAGGTCCCCTCGATCTGAAGAAGCTAGCATATGCTTCACCACAAGTTTCTGTTTTATCAAAAAAAATTGTTTTGCCAAAGGCTATAATGTGTCGTTTGGTCTGTAGTTTCATTTCGTGCGGTTTAGTCCTAGTTGCTCTTTGGAATTGCAGTAAAAAAGGTAAATCAAAATTCACAACTTTTCTTACCTCCCTCCCTCAAATCTTCAAAAATTCGTTACTCAATTAGGTTAATTTGATTTTGATATTTTATAAGACCCAATGCGATATAGGCTAAATAAAATGTGGTTGTTTTCTAAACATAACGAAAATGTGATAATGTAATAATCGTCGACGAGAGTTTTAAGTGGTTTGCTCATATTATTATATAATTATTGATTATTCTCTGTGATCAACTCATCATATTTATTTGTATTAATTAATAGCGCTGTTGACAACTTTTTATAAAGTACGTTGTTTGTACTTTATGGTAACATTATACAGAGTGTGACCAGATGAGAATTCTAATCGGTATCTTGTGTTAGATAAATATTTAAAGAAATCATAAGTATGTTTATAGGCACGGCCTTAGAGATAGTAAACCGTTTAATATGGGAATTTTAGTCATCATTTTGTAATCTTCTTATAGCCTTTGAAGTATTACCCTGAATGTAGCAAGCGGACAATTCAAGTGTATATTCTGTCCTTTGCAGCCACTTAGTTGAAAGAAACATACATATTAAACTTGCATTTTTCGGTTGGTCAACGCACATCTTGTCCAGACTCCACATGTGTAAAGTGTAACTTGAACGATATTAGTTTTACAAATACCTCCCCCCCCCACATTACATAGATTTGTTTATATTTGCTCATGTCTGAATGTATACTGTATTACAGATGGATGTGGATAGCGCTGATAGTGGCGCCGAGTGTGGTAACGGTGAAATCACTGGTGGTGTTATGTTGTGATACTATTACAGGTGGATATGGCTGACAGTGATGCTATGTGTGGTAAAGGTGATACCACTGGTGGTGCTATGTTGTGTTACTGTTACAGGTGGATAGAGGTGACAGTGGTGCTGAGTTTGGGAACAGAGACATCACTGGTGGTGCTATGTTGTGTTACAGGTGGATATCACTGGTGGTGCTATGCTGTGTTACTGTTACAGGTGGATATCGCTGATAATAGTGCCGAATGTGGTAACAGTGATATCACTGGTGGTGCAATGTTGTGTTATTGTTACAGGTGGATAGCGCTGACCGTAGTGCTCAGTGTGGCAGCTGTGACGTCACTGATTATCGTATGCTTAGCCTGCAACGGTTACTGCTGCTGCTGCCCCAGATACACCAAGGCCTATAATAAGAACAACAACGTGGTAGCTGCTAGCTATCCCCAGGCAGCTGACTCAGCTGTGTACACCGTCAAAGTGCCCCCTGCCTATGCTACTCTACCCCCACCCACTGCTTGGGCCCCTCCTCCCAAGATGGACGAGGTAGAGATGGGAGAGGGAAGGGCTCCCTCTGCCCCGCCCCCCTACGATCACTCCTCCCCCGATGCGTATATCGTCGAGTAACCCTGATCTCACCTACATCACTATTCACCTATCAGCTGCATCACTATTCACCTGCATCTTTCTTTGCCTGTATTATTGAATTTAATGTCTATGATATTGCGATAGACTTGTATGATTTGCTCAGAGGAGAATGCTACTGTTCATCGATATTGGGACGCTCTTACACTGCCTCTTTTAATGTTTCCTTTACTCTATTGTCTCATATTTAAATTATGAGCCATCAATGATGATTAATTAAAGGATGTTTGGTCTAGGCATTCTTTGGGGGCATGTTCCCCTAAACTCTGAAATTCCCCCCCATAAATCGAACATGATTTATCAGTATCAATAAGCCGATTACCCCTCGAACGAATGTAATCTCCCCCCTCCTCAAGTAGTCAACGAATCTACATGTAGCTTAAACACCGACGAATGACTTCAGTTGATTGTTCAGAGTTATCCTGGGTAGGGTCCATCCACTGGTCGGATTGGATCAGTTCTTTTATCTCTAGGGACGGTTCGAATCAAATATTCAGCATAGGCCTACATTAAATGTGTCGGTCTCTTATATAAAATTCCATAAATCTGACTCTATCTTTATTATATTTATTTAAATCATCTGAATTTTTTTACCTTAATGTAGTGCATTCATTATTCACAGTACGGTATTCTAATTTCAGTGTTATAATTGTACAATTAGCCTAATTATTTTTAATAGACCTATAGACGAATTAGTTTTAATAATGTCAACATTTTAACTGATAATAAAACTAATAACCTCACTCAATGTACATGACTCTACACCTCACTCTCTCTCTCTCT
>JAQFZF010000173.1:0-20955 GCA_034695365.1 Enchytraeus norvegicus
TCTCTCTCTCTCTCTCTCTTTCTCTCTCTCTCTCGCCCTTTCACTTTCTCTCTCTTCCCGTGCACTACCTCACAGCAGGTCCATGTATTGTATTGTCTAACTACACCGTGGGCCATAAGTAATGACACTATTTGAATGCTCATAACTTAGCCAATATTTAATCAATTTGTATGGAAATTTCACAATATCTTAACAATGAACATCAAAATGTTCCCGTTCAATATCTAAGCATTCGTTCATTCATTCATTATGTTCATTGTTAATATTTTGCGCAATTTCGATGCTATTTGATCAAATATAGGCTAAGTTATAAGCATTCAAAATAGTGTCATAGGTGGGTCGTCATACTCTTCCTCAGTTCCTGCGTTTGCCGGTTTCTACGAGACGCCTCATATTTAACTTAGACATCGACATTATATTTGGCTTGTAAATTGTTTTATTTCGTAATATCAAATTTCCTTGTAAAGCAGGATTAAAGAGAGATAACGCTTTTACTCAGGAGTAAAGTCACTCACCTACTTAGATTTTGCAATTAATCCTAGGTTCATAGCAACTCAGTTTGTCAGATTGATTCAAAATAGAAAATAAATATAGGCCGTAGATAATTGTGAATAAAAATTATGTCGCGACAGTTTAAAATCCAAATGACGATAACCAAGAAACCGTACGATCGGCCGGTCCATTTTAAAGTGGACGGCACCAGATTCGGATCGGATAAAACAGTCAAGTTCAACGTCAATTCTAAATACGTCGTTGATCTCAGGCTTCGACCTCCACAGACTCTAGAGTAAGTATTCACTGTTATTTATTATAGAGGCACGAATAATCAATGGATACTTGATTGATTGATTGATCGATTGCTTGACTGATTGTTTGATTATTTGATTGAATGATTGACTGATTGATTGATTGATTGATTTAGAATTCACTGTAAATAAACATTTTGCAAGGTACATCTGCAAAGATATTAATAGGCCTTGCCACATCGTGTGTGGATTATGGCAGGCTACACTACTATTCCATTCACTGTTCGATAGGGCCTGAGATGCTTAGTATATGGAGACGCTATAAAATATACTTTAGTAATATTTGAACACAACTTCTGCTCATTCATTTATCATTCCTCAGACGTCTGTAATAGACTGTAGGGCGCTTTGTGGAGTGGAGCAGTGGAGCTGTAATAAACTTAACCCAATCTTTGTAACGGCAGTTCTCAATTGTGTTGAGCCGTCTTGAAGAGAAGCCCTTCGGGCTTCTGAACCTTGACGTTAACACACTAAAATCTACCTTAAACTCAACTTCTGTTCATTGCCTGATTTAGAGTCTGGAACAGAATTCGTTTGTTTTGACTTGGCATCATCTATTATTATTCCTAACGGACCATTTATATCGTTCATCGGATTGGCAATGTACTGAGAGTAAAGCTAAGTATAACGTCAATTTCCATATGGAAGGAAACTGACAGAGACGGACCCGGCTGGGACTGAAACCCGTGACATCCTGCTTATCAGGCTAGCTTGCTACCGACTGAGCAATCCAAACGTGGCATAGTGCAAGATGTTGTCATAACGGCAGTAAAATAGTAAAGGATAAAGCAAGGATTAAACTCCGATTCGGATCTCGAAAGCACATAAGCGACGAGAGCTAGAGCTCTGAACGACGCACCTATAGATCCACAGTCTAGAAGCTTTACCGTAACTCCACGCGACTCAGATCTTTTATCGTCGCTTGCTGTGACCAGCTAGATAGCTACTAAAACGATGCATCTACCCTCGGGCGTTAAATTTATTTACAATTGTAGGCAGGGTGCGAATTGCCGGGAGGGTGGGGGATCGGGCCCCCCCCCTTTTTAAGATTGGGAGGTCGGTTTTTTTATCATTTTGACACGTAAATTGTAAGGAAATATGGTCCGACCCCCCCTTTAAAGTCGTTCAATTCGCACACTGAAAATGTGTGGGTGGGTGTTGTTATTGCACTTATTTGCTGCAATCTTTAACAGATTGCTGTATTATTTATATTAACTATTTGAATTGTTCACTAACTGTGAGGGAATTTTCTGTGTAAGTTTTCCATGTGTGCTTATGTGAGACAATGCCTATAGGAATGTTAGTACTTGATTGTAGGAGTCTTGAGGATATTGTCAATGCTTCAGTAAATATCTATAGACTTTGAATACATGTTATATTGTAATACTCTCTCTCTCTCTCTCTCTCTCTCTCCCTCTCAGTGACTACCTAACGGTTGGTCCATGGCATAAAATTGTAGAGTTGGTATGCCACATTTTGACACTCTTATAATAACAATTTTCGTTACAAAGAATTGTCCTTATTTTGACTCGAACCATGAGCGAATTTAGGAGGAGGTTGGAGTCATGCCTCCCTCGATTTGAAATTTCAATTATTTACCCTATTAACATAACATAACATTACTGGGTCAGGATGAATCAGATGCTTGTT
This sequence comes from Enchytraeus norvegicus, assembly GCA_034695365.1. NCBI lineage: Eukaryota > Metazoa > Annelida > Clitellata > Enchytraeida > Enchytraeidae > Enchytraeus > Enchytraeus norvegicus. Next base: position 2,457 of record JAQFZF010000173.1, read on the forward strand.
TAGGGCCCATTCCACTATTCACTCTAACAAACAAACTTACTTAATCTCTGCAATACACAACATAGTACATTCTGCTCAGAAGTTATTAAACCACAAATTGTTATCTAAATCTATTCTTCTATAATCCTCAGTATTAGATCAATTTTAACACAATATCACCTCCCCTAACCCCCTCGCCATAAGCTAAAATGCATGTAAAATAACGAATCCCCTTCAAAATTTCATAGATCCGCCACTGACCAAAATTGCTCGATGTTTTTGGTCAAGAACCGTCGCTGCAGAATTCAGAAATCACGAGAAATGTGAAGAAATCTCATTTCTTGGTCTGTTATAAAGCAAACAGAAGATTTATGGAACTAATATTCCACTCCTGAGCCGCTAATAGCCGCAATAAAACCTCAGCTCGCCTCGCCATACCCTTGTGACCAATATATCGCAGGAGTATTCAATCATTTCTGTGTTGGGTCGCGAGTCTTTCTCGATATGATTTGGAAAACTGCTTCCAGAATAGGCCAGTAAACTTGTTATAAAGTTGAAGTCATTCCTTCGTTTAAAACAGGCCCATAGGAGTAATATTTCTTAGTAAATAAATATATTAAATAGGAGTAAAAATTGTTAGAAAGTTGGAGTAATTTCTTTGTTTAAGATCGGAGTAATAGGCCTTTTTCTTAGTAAATAAAAATATAAAATAATAGTAAATTTTTTATAAAATTAAGTCATTCATTTGTTTAAACCGGAGTAATAAATAAATAAAATTATATATATTTTACTTAGATTTTGGAACTTAAAGTTAAATCTATATTTCTCTACTTTTATTAAATAAATAAATAAAAAAATAAAAAATAAAAAATAGCATGTTAATGTTATTTCATCGCTGGAGTAATGGCACTTCTGGTTAAGCTTATGAATCTGGATTCATACGCGCAGTCGTGCAAAGTTCGAACCCCAGGTCTCAACCGACACTGAGGTATCAATTTGGCTTCGAAACTGATTTTATATTCGGTTTCTATAAATCTATATCATATATTTCGGCTAAGTTTGGTAGGCCTATCCAATATTTGATAGGACTGTACGATTTTCTTACACATCGGTAGAGGTTTTCTGGAGAAATTTCCTATCTTTTCTCAGTATCGCTTATATATCGAATTAACATTAACTTTGTCAGTCAGTTCTACCCTTTTGACCCTTTATCGCCGAATACATTCAATCATTCCCTACAGTATTTGCAAGTGATTTCCTAATTTCTCTCAAACACGCACATAGGAAAGAAAAATCAATATTAAAAATGAGCTTCAAGTTATTATGAGAAAAGATAGGATACTTTGCGAGACAGGTTTGTCAATTTTTGCCGCTGGTACTAGAGTGCAACATCTTCACTACTTGAGAGTCTGAGACTACACTCTATCATCATCTTTTCTTTTCACGACAAGTTTAAAAACATCGAAAAAGAAAACTTTATGCTATTAACGACAAATAAGTATATGCTATCCAATTTACCATTTAACAATACAATGCAATACAATGCAAAAGGATATATTATATTTCCAGCAGATTGTTACAGCATAACATTTTTTAGATCTGTATTTTTCCTCCACATATGATCAGAGACCTGTTTTATTTTTAGAAGTATTTGTGTTGTCCTTCATCAGTTCAAGACAATAGTTCCAGCGGATAGTTCCAGCAGATAGTTCCAGCGGATAGTTCCAGCAGATAGTTCCAGCGGATAGTTCCAGCAGATAGTTCCAGCAGATAGTTCCAGCGGATAGTTCCAGTGGATAGTTCAGCGGATTGTTCCAGTGGATATTTCCAGCAGATCGCTACAGCAGATAGTTTTTCAGAACATTGTTGTTTCCACACACGACAGACGCTAGTCTTCTTTTTAGTAATTTTCGTGTAGTCCTTCATCAGTTCCAGACGATAATTCCAACAGATAGTTCCAGCAGATAGTTCCAGCGGATAGTTCCAGCGGATAGTTCCAGTGGATATTTCCAGCAGATGGTTACAGCAGAGAGTTTAATAGATCTTTATTTGACCACACATGACAGACGCTAGTTTTCTTTTTAGTATTTTTTGTGTAGTCCCTTCATCAGTTCCAAACGATAGATCCAGCAGATAGTTCTAGCGAAAAGTTTCAGCGGATAGTTCCAGCCGATAGTTCCAGGGGATAGTTCCAGCGGATAGTTCCAGTGGATAGTTCAGCGGATAGTTCCAGTATATATTTCCAGCAGATTGATACAGCGTATAATTTTTTAGATCTTTATATTTCCAGACATGACAGACGCTTGTTTTATTCTTAGTAGTTTTTGTGTAGTTCTTCATTAGTTCCAGTAGATAGTTCCAGTGGATCTCAATAACTTTGTCAAAACCCAATATATTAAAAACAATATTGTCAGGCTATATAGAGGATGTTTTGCCACATCTAACCTCCAAATTTGGTCGAGAAATATTAATTTTTAAAGAAGTTACAGAGTTCCTACGGAAAAAGTAAAAAACGTATTAACGTAGCTTATTCAAATAGCCATATGGTACAATAAGGATCGAACAGCATAGTCCGGAGTTCGACTAGAAGGATGAGTGACCACAAAACTCACTTGAGCTCAAAACGCTCGACTACCACGTCTGGGGCGAAATACTTAAGAGACACAAAGTGTTCATTTCTAAAAGGCTAAGAGCACTCCATCAGGAGTGGATACCAAAAATAAATAAAAATTTGCGCCACCTAGCGATATAGTATATAAAACATGTGCGGTTGTCACGTGTAAAAGCAATATGCAAAGAATTTTTGATTTGTAAACCATCCAACAACCAACGATCCATATAATTGTACCGTGGCTATTTGAATAAGCTATTCTAATATGCTTTTTTTTATTTTTCCGTAGAAACTCTGTAACGTTTTTAATAATAAATATTGTTCGACTAAATTTGGAGGTTAGATGTCAAAAAACCTCCTCTATATCCTGAAAATATTTTTAAATCTTGAGATTTGACAAAGTTATTGAGATTTCGCCCGTGGGTTTTTTTAAACTCACCCTGTATTTCCAGCAGATTGTTAGAGCATATAATTGATAATTGTTTAGATATTCTTTATATTTCCACACATGACAGACGCTCGTTCTATTCTTAGTAGCTTTGTATAGTCCTTCATCAGTTCCAGCGGATAATTCCAGCGGATAGTTTCAGCGGATAGTTCCAGTGGATAGTTCTAGTGGATAGTTCCAGTGGATCGTTACAGCAGATAGTTCTTTAGAACCTAATTTTTCCACACATGATAGTCGTTAGTCTTCTTTTTAGTAATATTCGTGTAGTCCTTCATCAGTTCCAGCGGATAGTTCCAGCAGATAGATCCAGTGGATAGTTCCAATTATTGATAGTTCCAGTGGATCGTTAAAAAAGAGGTTTTTAGAACTTTATTTTTGCACAAATGACAGACGCTAGACTTTTTTTATAATTTTTGTGTAGTCCTTCATCAGTTCCAGACGAGAGTTCCAGCGGATAGTTCCAGCGGATAGTTCCAGTATATATTTCCAGCAGATTGTTACATCATATAATTTTTTAGATCTTTATATTTAAACACATTTCAGATGAATGTGTTATTCTTAGTAGTTTTTGTGTAGTCCTTCATCAGTTGCAGCGGATAGTTCCAGCAGATAGTTCCAGTGGATAGTTCCAATTGATAGTTCCAATTGGTAGTTCCAGCGGATAGTTCCAGCAGATAGTTACAGCAGAAAGTTTATTAGATCTCTATTTGACCACACATGACAGAGGCTAGTTTTCTTTTTAGTAATTTTTGTGTAGTCCTTCATCAGTGTCAGCGGATAGTTCCAGTGAATAGTTTCAGCGGATAGTTTCAGTAAATATTTCCAACGGATAGTACCATGGGATAGTTCCAGTTTGTATTTCAAGCAGATTGTTACAGAAATAATTTTTTAGATCTTTATATTTCCACACATGACAGACGCTTGTGTTATTCTTAGTAGTTTTTGTGTATTCCTTCATCAGTTCCAGAAGATAGTTCCAGCGGATAGTTCCAGAAGATCTTTCCAGCGGATAGTTCCAGCAGATAGTTCCAGCGGATATATAGTTCCAGGGGATAGTTCCAGTATAAATTTTTATGGCTCCTCTATATACTAGGTATCACTGAGGCGCTTTTTGGATCATCGGCCACTCTCGATGTGAATTCACGATCTACAATCCATTACACTAACAATTAATATCTAGCAATCTGTAAAAGATTTTAACAAACATTTTGTCTGGTTGAAAGGAAAATGCTTTCAGCTTCTAGATTTCTCCAGACAATTTGTCATCGACTAAAGCTGTAAAGAGCTCAGCTATGATCGATCATTTCCTACAGCAGAGCTACAAACATTACAGATGCTGTACCGCAGCTGCTATAAACAGCTATAAAAAGCTATAAACAGGTATAAAAAGCTATAAACAGCTGAAGACGAATTTAAATCAGTTTAATTGCTCCTACTCGGCGGTCCTTTATGGACTGCAGGACGCTTTGTGGAGTAAAGCTGTAATAAGCTGTAATAAACCAATCTTTGTGACGGTAGTGCTCGATTGTGTTGAGCCGTCTTGAAGAGAAGTACGTTATGCTTCTGAACCTTGACGTTAAACACACTCAAACCTATATCTATTTCATTGTCCAATTAGTATGAATTGGTTTTATTATAATGCTTTTATATTTCAAGTTAATAATTTCGAAGAGAGAAAACCTTGATTTTGCTAGTAAATAATATTTAAAAGGGTTGATTGAAATATTGGATTCTGTTTGCTTCACTTGCATGGTGGTAATTATATAATAAGTAACCTTATTGGGTAAAAGTGCTGATTTGGCTGATTCATCAATACCACACAAATCAATCGATAAATCGATATAATATGTACGCGTATATTACGATCTATTTCGACATCAGGATAAAGTTAATGTAAAATTCAACGGCAGTTTCGCAGTTTTTCGGGCTTCAGTGTCGAAGCAAGGCCATACATATTAAACAAGTGGGGGTTGTTTAACAATAATAATGCGAATGGTACCGGCATCCTGTCGGCATCAATATCCATGCGCAGATTTAGGGGGGATGACCCCCTCAATTTATTGATAATTTTTCCGTGTTCTGCACAGTGTATTTTTACGAACGTTTCTTAATAACTTTTCTGATTGGCGTCCAAGAGAAAACCCAAGTACAAAAGTACAAATTCGAAATACATAAGGAACATCTACAAAATTCTGAAAAACGGAAATTGGTTGGCCTTATCGTGTGATATGCATTTTCAAAACTATGTAGTTTTACTAACTTTTCTTAATGACTTTTCTAAGGTTGTTTAAACAACCCCAAACAACCCCATGGCTTCGCCCCTGCACCCGGAAGGCTAGATCAGTAACTGTTACTGTTACTGTTACGGTTAAGCTATGGGTTTTGAACTGAGAACCAGTGGAACCCGATTCAGGCGATTTACCAACTGGGCCATTGACCGAGTGGCGCAATTGGTTAATAGGCTGAGTAAATATACTTTGGACTGATTGATGAACTTTATATCTATGGTCTGTTGTTAGGGCTGCTTAGCAACAGACCGTGAGAATAAATATTTCTGAAAGTAGTAGATAGGAAATTACTTTAGAACTCTTGGTTTGAAAACCCTGACCTAAAGTTCATAAATCCCGGTTGGAGAGCCGAGTCGATAGCAAGCTTGCCTGATAAGAAGGAGGTCATGGGTTCGATTCCCAGCCGGGTCCGTCTCTGACAGTGTCCTTGGATACGGAAACATACGTTAAACTTAGCTTCACAGCTGTTAAATTATCATAAGTTAGACTCTCATCTCAGTCATCTGAATTATTGTTAAAACTAGAATGTGGTTCCAAAATCGAGAGCATTTTTTAGAATTGTTTAAAATTCTTTTCTCCTTCGAACGGTTTTACCAAAGATTCTTCTAAGATAAAGTTTTATTGATTTTTTGTTGGATTGTTTCAATGTGTTTTTTCTACGACCCGTTTTCTTCCAGTCAAGCGAATCTTATTATAGCTGGAAGAGCCTTGTTCAATTCTCAGCTCCTGCATCCATGATTCACCCCCAGAGACTAGAGGGTGCGGGGGGGGGGCGGAGCGGGGGGTTAGTCAGGCAGGTATGGGAGGGAGCCAATACACCCTTCCCTCAAAACTTGAAGAATGTATCCCTACATATATTCCTCCTATTTAATTACTTGTAAAACAATGCATGCACTTTTTACGAGTAATGTGTCATATTAGTCAGGAGACGGCTTTGTGTGAGTAGTAATGATATTTTTTACTGTTGTGTTCGTTTTATTTATTTACCCAATAAATATTAACAGAAAACCCATGCCCAGGCCCACAGGTATAGACTCTTTGGAACAGAGGTTCGAACTATAAAATCGTTACAGAGAATATGATGAATAATGATATTTAAATAAATATTATAATTAGTATTAAACCTAAAACTTCAAAAATACTACTCAAACTGAGTGTAACTTTTGCAAAACATTCCACTTTTTATGTGTGCCTATCAAATCAGAAACCCTAACTTGACCAACCTTTTCTACATAAGACGGCGGATTAGACATGGGATTGCTCATGGAGTCAGCATGTACCAGCTCCACCGTGCTCTCCTCCCCCACGCTGGGTGGTTGGGGGGAGGAGGCCACCCTCACCCCTAGGCTCACACGGCTCTTGAAGGAACTGTTGGACTCCGAGCGGTCCCTCGTACCACACCGGCCACCAATAATGTCCAGACTCCCGTGACCGCTGCCTGGAAATAACATAGAGTCACAAACACTCTCTCTAGTGAACTGCCAAATGGCAGGTCCAAAAGCTAAAACTAAAGAAGGTAACGTCAGTTTCATCTCTCGAAAGGTCTATCAGTGACCGGCAAGCCTCAGATTCGAACCCCGCACATACTGATCCGCAGTCGGAAACCTAACCGATCGTGTCACTGGCTTCTGCCAGTCCAAGGTACATATTCTGAAACACATTCTGCTATCACGCTCATAAATGAGCACCACATCGATCATCAAGTTGATGCAATCAAAAAGTCCATGCTTTTATCAGACCCAAAATGTAACCTCATTTTCTTTGGGATATATATTCTGACTTCCGAGGTGGTTTCCTGTTGCCTTCCTCAGTATGAACATATCTGCGTTAGTCGGCTTTTATGTGCAGTTTTCAGTTAGTCTATTCTAAGGTTTCAAGTACTGAATTATTAAGTATATCTGAAATTACAAACAATATAGGCATACAAAATATAAATATAAACGCTAAACAAATTAGAAGGTGATAATAGAGCTATTATTCTGAATAATAGCTCTATGTGACGTTAAGGAATAATAGTTGCCATTGTTAAAATAAAGTCTAGATTTTACAGCTCTAAATGAACTTTAGATAGATAGCCGTGGTGGATCCGGCACAGCCGTGTTGGATCCGGCAAACATGAGAATACACCGACCGAAAACTGCACGCGTTTCGTTCAAGTCGACTTTTGCAATCACTGGTTAATTGAGGAGATCCCTCAAAAAGCAAAATTGTCTCCAAGAATATGTGCTATACAAACTCAACAGTTTTGTGCCTTGGACCTGCCGTTAGGCAGTGTAATGAGAGAGAGAGAGAGAGAGAGAGAGAGAGAGAAACTGTTGGGGCGGTCCTGATATCACCTTGGATAAGGAAACGGACGAAAAACATATTATTACAATTATACATTACAGAGATTTTAATTATGATTACCTGAGAACTCCAGATAGGAGTCTTTGGAAGCCATGGACTCTCTCCTCTTCCCATGAAGTCTCTCCAGCTCTCCTATAGTGATCCTACTCCTTGCTGAGATCCTACTCCTCCTCGAATTACTTTCCTCTCTCCTTCTCCTTCGTGACCGGGGGAAAAACCGAGCACCGATGACGCGGGAATATTCCGAGAAAGCTGCTTTCTTATCTGGAATTTCCCCACAGGTGGCGTTAGCCTCTATTGTCAGAAAGGCATTTAACGCATCTATGCTGTCTCTAACTAGTTTCATTTGATACGAGGCAAGCTCTGGGTCAAGATCAATTGGGGCGATACCATAGGCGTTCTTTTCAGTTAACGGAGCACCGAATTCTATAAGCGCCACTGAACAAGGTTTGCTGAAAAAATCCTCAGAGGCGCTAAGATGTAGCGGAGTGCATGAGTGCAGTGTGTCAAGTGCAGTAGTAGACGCCCCGTAGGTGAGTAGAATTCGAACCGCCGTCTCGTTTCTTAGCGCCACGGCAGTGAAGAGAGGAGGAAGGCAATATAGATAGTCACCGGAGAACTCTATCGAGTATTTTAATGGTTTCACTTCTTGATTCACCACTGTACAAATGTTATCACAGTCTAATAAAAAAGTTTCCGTATTCAGCGGCTCGTCGTCGATTTCAAGTCGAATGACCGGTGTTCCACAGCGATGATTGAAGTGGGATGACCCAGCGTGGAGGATCTGACCGCTCTCCATCGTCGGCGCCCTTCTCTTCGGTAATGACCGCTTCGACCGAGGCATGGACCGGGCTCGACGGACCCCGCACTCCCCTGGACTCATCAAGTCCCCTGAAGGCTCGCTAGCGTTCGATACCCCGCTCGATGTCGCTGAATTACTTCCCTCCTCGGTGTGCAGGCGAAATCTGACGTCTTTCCCCCGGGTGCCGGATGACCCTGATGTCCCCGAGCCTTCCCCCTGAGGGACGGCCAGGCGATGTTCCCCTACCGATGAAATCCCGGGTCGATTGGCGTCCACCCCGCTAAGCAACAACACTATCAACGACTCTATAGAATTATTCTGAATCGCCACGTGGACAGCGTTTCTAAATATCCAAGGTATTACCACGTCGGCATTTTCCGTGCAACTACTTTCACGTCGGCTTTCGTTGCTGGCGGTGGTGAGGAGGGGAATCCCGTCCCAGGTGGTGCCCGAGTGGTGCCCGGTAGGGGAGAGGAGACCCAGCTCAGCCGAGCCTGACTGTAGGGGCTGGGTGTGCGAGTACTTGCGCCCTGCAGAAAGACCTGCCAACAGAAAAAACAGTAAATATTATTGTTTTACTACTATTTTATTAGACATATATATTGACATTGTTGTGGCTGCTCACCCATGATGCCAGCCGTGATGCTGACACCCGCTATCCTCTCATTAGGAGGGTTGCAGGGTTCACACTTAAAAATTTTTATTGGACATAAATATATTTTGTCAACTCGTTGCTAGAATTTTCTATTAGAATTTATAACACATAACAATAGAATTAGACACCCCTCTGAGAATCACGATTTACAATATATAGGCTAAGCATATAATTACAATAACAATTTCCTGTTAGTTTGTGCCTCAATCTTTGTAACTGTAGTGCTCGAGTCAATTGTGTTGAGCCGTCCTGAAGAGAAGCCTTGGCTTCTGAACCTTGACGTTAAACGCACTCAAACCTACTTAAAAATTTCCAGTATATCAGCCCTGTTGAGAGACCCATAAACAATAATCTTGAAGAATTACAGTGCCAATTGAAAATAGTTCATGATAGACTAACACAATTGTAATTTTTTTGTTTTAGTTTCTTGTTCACCTCAGGCGCGACAGGGTACAATTTCAACAAACGATCAAATGACAAGCAACATTAATTGACTTTAAATAATATTAACTAATAACTATATCTTTGATTTTATATCTTACTATCTATTTGCCGTTTTGTTCTGTTTATGTAGCATGTCTATATTTTCATGTGATTTATACATGTATAATTATATATATGTTATAAAATAAACTTTATTAAGTATAGAAATGCTCTGGCATGATATACTATATTAAACATTAAACAGCAAACGACACGTAAAACGAAGTCTCGAGACATGAAATATAAGAAAACCTAACTAATGTATACTTTAGTGCTTACAATTACGAAATTTCATTTTGTATGTAATTACAGCATCAGAGGCACAATATCACACGGGGATTGGTGAAACGGTTAATGTGTTTGCCTCAGCATCTAGTGACGGCTAATGGCGTGGGAATGATTCCAAGATCAGTCGACCAAATATCAGAATATGTATTCCCAATGAAAAAGTTACATTTTGGCATGGCCTTTTTGATGGTATCAACTTGATGATCGATAGATTGCTCATCAGTGAGCGTGATAGCAGACTGTGTTTCAGAATATGTATCTTGGCCCTGTCATTTGGCAGTGCATTAAAGATAGATAGAGATTTTTAACCTGTCTGGTTATAATAAACTGGTTGCAGGCTGTAAATGCTCTGACGTCCCACGGACACTGTGGAGTAGGAACGACTCCTATAGTTTCTGATATCCTCGTCAGATGATGAAACGGACGTTAAACCGTTATTTATTGATTTCATTATTCTCACCTGTCTGGTTGTAATCCACTGGTTGCAGGCTGTAAATGCTCTGACGTCCAACGGACACTGTGGAGTAGGAATGACTCCTATAGCTCCTGTTAGAGATGGAGTCCACATAGCTCCAGTTGTCCCAGCCCAACCTCCCGGGCCCCTGACCCCTCAGACCCGTTCCGCAGGAATCGAAGGAGACCAGGCTGAACTTACCCACGTGGACGCTGAGGATCTTACGTAGGGATTGGATGTCGTTGTCCCTGATACAGAGCTCGAGGCGATCCGCCTCTGATGAGAGATCGAATATAGAGGAGGTGGTGCTGCTCACACTCCTCCTATACATACAATACAATACAATACAATACAATACAATACAATACAATACAATACAATGAAACAAAGAGGTCAAATATATGGGAGGTGGTACTGCTAACTCTCCTCGTAAACATACCATACAATACAATACAATACAATACCCTACAATACAATACAATACAATACAATACAATACAATACAATACAATGCAATACAATGAAACATAGAGGTCACATATAGATGAGGTGGTGCTACTCACACTCCTCCCATACATACAATACAATACAATACAATACAATACAGTACAATACAGTACAATACATTACAATGAAACATAGAGGTCAAATATAGATGAGGTGGTGCTGCTGACACTCCTCCCATACATACAATACAATACAATACAATATAATGAAACAAAGAGGTCAAATATAGGGGAAGAGGTGCTGCTAACACTCCTCCCAAACAAGTTTATAAAAAAATAATGTTCAATAATCATTATAATGTATCCACTTTATTTCGCGCGTTGGGTCCGGGATATTTGAGAATAGTTAAACCGATAACCGCACGTGTTTCGTAAGAGCCGACTGACGCAGATACTGAGGTAGGCAATGGAAAACCACCTCAGAAAAATATATTTTCCTTGAACAAATGCATCATTGTAGGTGTGGAAAAGACAAAGCCTTTGTGATGAGACGGACATATTGGGTTGGTCGATGGTGTGCTCATTAAAGTGAGAGATAGATTATTGCTATATGAATTTTTGCCGTGGACCTGCCACGGGGCAGAGCACTGGATATATGAATCCACTTTATATTTGAATGTTAAATCGTTAACATGTTAAATCACCTAACATAACTTAGAAACCAAATATATGAAATTGAACACTTAGATTAATAGCATTGACTCCATTGAAAGCCAACAAAGAATAAGCTTATGGTGCCATTCTAACAATTAATTTATTCGGAATGCATTTGCTCTTGTAAACAAACAAATTCACCTATCTATGCTTTCCTTTGTTTACACACAGGCTTGGAGTCGCTTTGTTAGGCCTCTGCACTGTTCAATGATAAATTAGGCAGTTTTCACGAGATTGCCCAATATTTTAAGCATCTTGACTTTTACTCCTTGTTATTACACGAAATTTTGTTCTATTCTCCAAGCAACACTCAACTTAAACCTGCCATTTAATATTGAATCATTTATTGCTGATTTAACGGAATCTAATCTTCAAATCTTGTACGTTGAAGAAGTATTACCTTTCTGATAAAGTGGTAGATACACCATTCAAGATTATTTTAACATAGAAAACTGAAATTTATTTCTCAAATTATGCATTCTTCAACTGCTTATAATGGGAATGTTATGTGGTACACATTATTTCATGGCATTCATGCTCAATATTTAATATTGTTTAAACATTTTAAATGACCTTAATGCGACTATTTACTATAAGATGTTATTTTCTTTTGCTATTAATAATTATATAATTGTCTAATTTATATTGGAACATTGATAGCATCTAAAACGTTATTGATGCGTGCTCTACACCGTGGTCCAAAGAAGTAAGCCAGACTGTTTATTTCAATCGAAATGTCTATTTGCATGAAAACGTGAGTGCCTTTAGCCAATTTTTGTGTGCCTAATATGTGTGCCCCCAGCATTTATCTGGGGGCACACAGACGCTTGAACATTCTGAACATGTGTGAACATTTTTGAACATCTTGAACATGTGTGAACCTTTTTTTGGGGGGGGGGGTAGGACCCAAAGCCCCCCAATTTTGTTTTTGGGGAAGGGAAAGTTGTTGGGGGGCCACCCCCTAACCCCCCCAAAAAATTTCACACATATAGCTGGGGCACACTTGTTAGGCACACAAAAATTGGCTAAAGGCACACATGTTTTCATGTAAATAAACATCTGATTGAAACAAACTTTACTTTTACAAAGGCTTACTTTTTTGGAGCACGGTGTAGAATGCTGCTAATCCTCAATTGATGCATAAATTATGTAATTTTTATTTTGGACACACCAACATAGTTAAGTTGGATATGTTATCATTGCTATGTCGTATATATCGCTAAAAATGTTCCTGAGGATTTTCCAATTTTCCAGCAATGTAAAAGAAATGAAGTCTAGTAGGCCTAAAATAGCAGGTAATCCTGGTATACGTCATTTACAATATTTGTTGGTTTTGATTAAAATACAATAAATATATACCAGAGGGGATTAGGGGCCCTACGCCTATAGTCTTCAATGTATTTAATGTCTACTGTTTACATTCAATGTTTACCTTCTCATTTGAAAAAATAAACACCATTGATAACAAATCTATTTTTAGATTAAATTAAAAACCATATAGATTATTGCAAAAAGATCAGAATGCAAACGCTTACTCTCCTGGGATATCATATTCGAGGTTTCCAATCTGGGATCATATGACATTATTTTCTAGCCCCGAAATCATCTTTGTAAATCTTCTCTGTATGCGTTCTAGTAAAAGAATATCGCCATCAGGGTGCGGAGACCATATCGGAGAGCAATATTCAAGAAGTGGAAGGATGTACGATTTGTAGGCCTACGGAATAATTAAGAATTTAGGTTCTCGGGTTAATATGGCTCTGAAGAGTAATGAAGTTCGCTTTGCTTGGCAGTAGTAACAATCTTACTTATATGACCTGTAAACTTTAGCTTGGAATCGACAATTACTCCAAAGTCACGTACTTTACTGACAACATTGATTACAACATTATCAAGAGAAGTACAGTGTCCAAAGTCAAGATTAAGATTATTATTTGAAGTGATATCTATTGTGTAGCACATATGAACTGATAGGCTATACTCAGTTGCCACGAATTTTCTTAAATTGCTAACAAAGTTTGCTCACTAAGCCTACTATTTGACATTTGCATTGAACGCCGCTTTACTATTACAACAAGGGCCACTGATTGATTTGCGTTCGCTATTGTTAAGTTTACAAGTAACTCGTTTGTAAAATACAAAGCCTACCGTAACATGAGAGTTAATTAACTATAAAAGTGTGCCTAAGAAAATTAAATACAAATTATTGTTATTCTTACTAGTGCGACAAGTATCTGATTTTTGTCTATGACAAAAATCAGAAGACTTTGTAGATTTAGTATGTTTAAAATATCTTAACGTTCAGAAGTACAAAGATTTACGTCAAGACGGCTCAACACATTCCAGCTACTGTCACAAAGATTAGCTTAATGCTATTTTCATAGAGAACCGTGCGAGATTCGTACCGAGCATCTAATAAAGCAGATTGTTAAACTGTTAAAAGTTAGGCTAGCCTACATAAATGAGAGATGAGCATACTCAAATGTAAGTCAGTTATCGCAGGCTGCTGACTATTGACAAATATTACTGCTAGTATTAACTGCAACTGAACTAACTGTGGAATAGAACTAGCCTACTGAGGGCTATATAGGCCTATCGACTAGTTATAAATTAGTTAGCCAAGCCTAAATCAGCACGACATTAATTAATTCTTTCAATATTATTGACGACATTTATAGCCTACTACTCCTTGGAAAACAGGGTGATATATGTCAGCCTGTTGTCAGTCCAATAATAATTACTTACCAACTTTTAACACATTATAGCCTATAATACGTGGGGCCTGTACGGATCCATGAAAAGGCAGGCGATATGACAATATATCATAGATGACGTTTACAATTTATGCTTGGACCCCCTGTTATCAGATGAATTCAAGGTCATCAAGTCGTCCGTAGTTTTATGAAAGTGCACTCAATCCTTAGGCCTATATATTATTGTATTATACAAAATGTAGATATTATGCTCAAGCATGCTTTTATAATAATATTATAGCCTTGCACACAAGTTTATAGCTGCGAACATTTTTAATAAGCTAAATTTGTCATTTTCAAATAAACAAGGAGTTTAACTGATAAGTTCTCTTTTTCCGTCTTATATATTTTTACACGTTACAATCGCACATGTTTGACATTTTCGCCAGATGGTGTATTTTATACCACTCTCCACTCCAGATTATCTATCTTTACTTTTTTTATATTGCGCACAATGACAGCCAGCGCAGATCTTTATTTTTGTTTGTCGACTGAGCTGTTATTTGATCCTGGGTCTCTTGCACGTGAGGCAGACACTTTACCGATATCGCCAATCCCCCTCCCCCTCTCCCCCATACCTAAGTTACTAACTAAACAAGTTGTTAAATGATAGCCTACTTTTAACTTTGTAAAAGAGGTAGCTAAACTATTGTTTTAACAATTAACTATTAACTATTAACTTTAACTATTGACTTTAATTCCCGTGTTAGATCCGGGACACTTGAGAATAGACCAACTGAAGACTGCACATGTTTCGTAGAAGCCGACTAACGCAGATATTTGCATACTGATATTTTTCAAACTGAGGAAGGCAACGGGAAACCACCTCGGAAATCAGAATATGTATTCCGAAGAAAAAGGTTACATTTTGGGTGTGGTAAAGTCATGGCCTTTTTGATGTGATCAACATGATGATCGATGGAATGCTCATTAGCGAGCGTGATAGCAGACTGAGTTTCAGAATATGTACCTTGGACCTTCCATTTGGCAGTGCACTAGAGAGAGAGAGAGAGAGAGAGAGATTAACTTTAAAAAAGGTTTAACTGAATAGTTAACTATTTTTAGCTAACCTATTTGATCATTTGAATGTACAAAACGATGCTATACAGGTAGGCCTACTGTCAACAGTCACAGAATATGCTCAGAATATCCTCATTTGGCTCGAATATAAACTCTGATACTCTTGCGCCTCACATCTATTGCGTGGTCAAGGAGACAGTTTGCTGCATGCTTTGCCAAACGGCTACCAGGCACTGCTCCAACTCGTCCACGGTGTTTATTTTCTATTGCAATTAACAGAATTACTTTAAGACATCTTATGGTAATTTTCATCCTGATTCCAAAAGGCAATAATCTTTTTAATCGGTTTACAAATGCCAAAGTTATAGGCGAAAGACTGCGCACTTGTTTTTTTTTACTCAGATTGTACAATGTACATTGCAGACATTCACTAATAGAAGGCGAACGAAATGGCCAAAGTGGGCAATTTTATGTAAACGATGATCATTTCAGAAGCTGAGCTAGACTTAAATTACATCTATTTCAATGCAAACAGATTCAAACAACACCCCCACTATTTGACATGTGGGAAAACCCCTGCGAGGCGGCTGAGCTGCTAGAGAACTGCCGGCAGGCCCTGGATTAACCCTCCCTTACCCAGTAACAAGGATGGGGAATTTCTGCAACACAGCTGACAACCCGGGCGAGCAGCAACATGAGTTAAACCATATCAAGTGTGTCTTGTAAATCTGACTTTCTAATTCAAATGTCCGTTCAATAAACGGACTAATCGATTGCAATTTGTAATAATCAAATCGACGTGAGTGTAAGTTTCAGTGATCATCTTCTTTCGTTAAACCTCAAAATAAATTTATTAACACTAATATCGAAGTCGTCTAACATCGGCGCATGAAATAAGAATCAGGGGCGTTTGGCCTATAAATATATCAACGATAGCGGCGGTGAAACCCTTAATAAGGGAGTTGCATTGTTGCCTTGTTGCAATAATCTTTTATTTAAAGGGATTCATAGTCGACTCCGCCCACATTATAGTGTTACAAGCAGAAACCCTGGCTAGCTTTCGAAATTCGCGGCTATGAGATCAGTGGATTAGAAAATATTTGGGCTTGAAAAGAGTGCGATGAGAGTACCTGATCTTATATTACACGAGGTCTCAAGTCGGTTAATACTTTCAAACCAGCGATGAGAATGTACATGTATTGATAGTATTGTCACCCGTTTTGGGTTACCCGTGGTGATTCAGGAAACGCGAGAATCAACGGAAAGATAGATCTACGGAAAGCTGCACGTGTTTTATGCTAGCCGATTAGCGCAATATATTAGAAGGGAGAGGCTTTCTTATGTCATGTCGTCCATGCAACGACTTCGGCTTAATATACCATTATGCCATGCATAGGCCTATTGGTTGCTCAACTACCAGGCTTGCAGTGGTCAAGACTGCTGCAAGAATTATTTCTGCCTCTGGCTGCTTAAATGCCACTGGACTCTCAATTGCTTATTTAGTGCTAGTGTACCATTTTGCATCGAGCTTCTCTTAATAAATAAATTAATTGATTAACTATGAAAGTAGCTCTCGTAATTTATGTTTTAATTCATAGCCTAAACTGTATACTGTTACACAGTTTCTACAATGGAAAGTAAAAGTTGACTCAAATGAAATCTCAGTACAATCATAAGATGGCACTGAGATTATACAATTCACACGCCAAACATCTCATTACCAGAGACACTTGACATTGAATACCCTAGGCAAGATAAATAAATGTTCCTTGAACTAGGAGTTTGAATATGTTTATATTTCCCTAGAATGGAAGAAAATCCAGTTATTTTCAGACCCTCGGTTCGTTTGTACAGGTCCTCAATAATACTTGAATGGACTGTGCTGTGACCTCACAAAGATTCAACATCAATTTCCTCAGCGGATATGAAAAGTATAGGTCAACTAATTCTTGAAATCTACCGCATCTTTTACCATTCTCCAAAAAGTTTGAGTATATTGAAACAAAAACAACGAATTCTCTCATTTGACAAAGAGTACATAAAAGGATTCACGACGCATGTAAGATGCTCTTAAAGAGCAGCTTCAAACAACCACCAATCGTGGTCTTTCGAAATGTTGGAGCCACTCCAAAATGATTTCATGGTAGTTTGAACGCACAACATGTGAGCACAGAAATATGAAGGGAACAACGATACGGATCAGAAATCTAGACACTCTAGCTCTCTATGTGCTGGATAGATTGGTGTTAGGACGGTAGGACTCGAAACTATGGGTTTAGAATTAATTGAAAAGTTTGTTGCAGCAGTGTTACAACTCTTAACTATTGGCTTCGAATTAGTTGAAATATTTGTTGTTGCAACAGGTTTACCGATGTTACTCTCGGAAAGAACTAGTTCAGGGATGTAAATATTCTTAATGTCAAATCCGATTTACTAATTTTATGAATGCTTCAAAAGCAGGTAGCCTAATAGAAGTGACATTTACGACTTTGTCAATTGAAGTGTCAATTGAATTTTGCATGCATCGAAAATGATCGAGCTGATCTAAATCTGAAGTACGATTCTCTTTTTACTAAAAGAAACGTGTTACTCTAGGCATGAATATAGGATACACCTGTATAGCCCAGCCGACGTTATAAATTATATAAACTACGATGAAACCAATTTATTTATCATATCGCGCGAATTACACCGTAAAGTCATTACAATTAAAACCTTGCATGTGCGTGTAAATACTACGATTATAATATATATAATTATATTAAATGTAATTATAAATGAGAATAATGCTATTGCATAGGCCTATTTTATGGATTTTAAATCGTTCAGTCTCAAACTTTAATTATTTTAGTTTAAAAGACTAGGCCTATTTTTTACCAATAAAAAGTAGGCCTGGGGCAAGTGCACCACTTACACCATGGTTAATCCGGCCCTGCCTCAGCTTATTGCCATTAAAGTTGTTTTGTTTTCGCGCCTTCTCAAGAATGTGACAGTTTGATTGCGGAATTTTACTGTCTTATACAATAATAATTATGGTGCTTATATATGTAGGTTGTTAGATTGTAGGTTGTAGGTTAGTAGATAGGCGGATGCTCTATCCAGCCCACCACGCCCACTTTTAGGCTCCGCCCACGTCCGCCCACGCGCGCCCACGTCTCGGCTTCTGATTGGTTGGGTCCGCCCACGCACGCCTACGCGTCCTACTCGGATTG
>JAQFZF010000174.1:0-20935 GCA_034695365.1 Enchytraeus norvegicus
GATTTCCCCCGCCCCCCAGCCCTTCAATTTAGCTGGTCACAACTCCCCCCCCTCCAGCCTTTGTCATGGAGCGAGACGCTGTATCATCCCCTCCCCCACCCCCAACGGGGGTCCCTGTGTTCTATAAACAAGATGTCACGGGTTCCAGTCCCTGGCGGATCCGTCTCGGGCAGTATCCTTCAATACAGAAACAGACGTTAAACTTAGCTTTTTTACAACGGGCCATGGTTTTTAAAACGCGTTACCTTTTTTATTCACTTGCCCTCTTGTCAGAGCAACAATTAATTACTTCTTTGTATTTTGTATTTTAACTACTTTTAAGTTTTTACTCATGTGGTTTTACTGCTATTCTAAGGTTTTGATCAACTTAAATCTGAATTCAGAACCTCTGAAATCAAATTCAGAGCCTTACGGTAGACTATGACTCTATCACAGTTTAGTTAGATTTATTGACATTTTACATTTCTTTTATCTTCAGTCGAATTATACTCATTTTCTAGTAGTCGTATTAAATCTAGTTGTTATACATGCTTGTATCTAATTTGTAATACAATCGGATTTGTGGTAGAGCGAAAGATTAAGATATCTTTCAATATTAACACAAAAGCTATTTGTTTTTATTGTATCCAAGGTGCTATTTGTTAATGATAGATCTGATATATCTCAATAGTTCTCTTTCATGTGCCTTATTGTCAATTTTATATACACATATTCCGTTTATGAAAGGTCTCGCTTGTGTGCATATCCATGTATGTTGATATTCAGTGCTACTCTGACATTTGAAGCTGGTGCTGTATTGAATAGTTGACTTGTTGACTGCTTTAAATTGATTCCTGTTAGTGGAGTATCCATAGAATTACCCTGTGTTCCAAGAAGCTTGAGGATAGATCAACCAAAAGTTGCACGTGTTTCGTAAGTGCCGACTAATAGTCACTGAGGATGGCAATAAAATACCACCTCAGAAGCTATAAGTTTCCTTGAATTAAGGCATCGCTTAACGTGAGCAAAGACAAAACCTTCGGCAAGGGATGGACTTGTTGGGTAGATCAATGGTGTGCTCATTAAAGAGCGAAAATGAGAACTGTGCATCAGTGTGCATGAATTTGTGTCTTGGACCTGCCGTCTGGCAGACCACGGAATAGATAGATTAATAAAATGAAATTAAAGATTAATTAATTAATTGTATGTTAACCAAGTATTCAAAAGAGCATTTTATTTTAAATTAGCAATATGTCACAGAAGCTTTAAATCACTGTCTGCCGATGGGGTAATAGCGCCGAGCGTAAGGTTGTTAACTTTCGCTCTGATGTAAAGTGATGGAATTCAAGTGGTGTGGGAACAAATCCCACGTCGGTCGGCAAATTACCCCAGCACCCCAGGCACTGGTGTGTAATCTGTGCCGGTAGGTTCGTCGTGTACCTGTGCTAGCTGCCATGTGCGCTTTTCAAAAGACAAAGGTACAATGAATCATGGAGAGGAAATAGAAAATAAAATAAAACAGAACTAAGAAAAGGCAACAATGTAAACAGATGCATCCTGTCATCTATCGAATACTTTAAAAAAATAATAGATTTTGCTGCCAGCAATAAATAAAGCATTAATTTGATCAATTTTGGTGCATATAAATTCATAACCGACTGCTTTAATAGATGAAAATAGATTTATAGCAATGTACTGCATGCTTATTGTTATGAAATATTTACAAAGTATTATTTTAGATTTAGCCAGTCAAGGACATGTAGTACTGTTCACTTATAATAAATGTTGTATTGAGTATTGTGTGTACCAGTATTAACAATAAATCATGACCAAAATTACATTGTTGAATCTTTCAATACTGGTTTTATTGTTTCTCTTCTGGATGGCTAGTTAAAACATTCTACTATCATGCTCATCAATAACCATACAGTAAAATAAAGAACTCAGATGTGAGTTTACGTTGACTTTCTCAGCTTCTAATTAAGCACCACTTGCGAACAGTTACAGTTTTGGGTTTGTATATTCTCAAGTGCCCTGGACTTCGGCTACTTTACCCTTCATTGCTTAAAGCGCTTCTGAGCCTTAGTAACTGTTAAGAGTGCGGGGTTTTAAAGTTATTGATTGATATTGGATATTAATAAAATTAAGCTCCCAAGCAAATCAGTACAAACTAGTTTTAATTAACGACAAAAGTAAGAAAGCGTTTCATGTTAAGTATATGTGAATACTGTCAAATGTTAAAGAATATTCACATGTAACATATTTCAACTTATATCATTAACACTTATCCGCTAACACTACCAGTTGCATATTTGTTCTGTCAGGATTCAACACCCATTTCTGCCACATATGATGATGTCAGAGACCATACCAACATTTTCTAGTAGTAAACAAAGACCTAATCATGATACAAGAATTCTTGCAATGCTAAACATTACTAGCCTTAACATAAAGTCATTTAAATTGTTCTCGCAATAAATTAATCATAATATTAATTAAGAATTAACGTCAGTTTCCTCATCCAAGTATGATGTCAGGGACGTCAAATTGATTAATTAATCTGACGCAAGGAATTTACACTTATTAGTTCACTGGCGAGAGTTGAGACATAACCCAGACAATGTCATCATTACAAATTTGCAGGGGTCAAGACTGCCACGCTGGTTGTGACTTTTGGCTCTATAAAAGTACTTACAATACATTTGATTTATCAAATTATCAATCAAACAAATCCATTCCCTAATTAATCAATCAATCTTGCTTTCAAATCCTTAATTTTTTAACTGTTACATAAATATAAGAAATCAATCAATAAATCAAATGATAAATCAATTGAGATCAATAAGATAAATCAACTACTCCATTGAAGGATAATGCAAGAAAAGGTTACAGTTACTATAATTTCATTACCTATAGAAACAGTGCTATGTAAAAATCTGTGAGGCTACATGATTGAAGCCACATTATACAATATGCATAGCACTAGCGTAATCTAATGCTCCCCCTAAACTATTAAACCCATTTACTGTGTCACCCGATTTAAGATGGATCGATTGTGCCCTGGTCAAAAGTATACACTGCAGCTCAGTTAACCTACATCAGAAGGACTAACTGATTACAAGAATCTTAACTTCAAGAATCGGAAATCTCCTAATCGTACTGTCAGGGACGTTCAAACGAAATATACAATCGCATGCCATTAATATCATCAAACTCGCCCGAACAATGAACATGCTAATAAGAAATCTGAATAGAATTATCAGAACATAAAATCCTGTATTATTGTTATTATTATTATTAAAGCAGATATTTGCAAAAATGATTTAGAGAGAACATTGATAGAGTCTGTACAAAAATTCAGTTCATCTCTCTCTCTCTCTCAGCCTCGGCTCTCCCTCACTGTCCTAGTAGCACACCATGCTGTCATCTGGTAAAGAACTCTACGCCAGGTCCGGTAGTTCTGCACAAAACAGCACACAGTATTATTATTGGTACAAAAATGGAATATTAATATTATTATTGCTATATAGATATATATTGCTAGCTGAACATGCAATCTTTTTACACTCTGTCACAAACAATCAAGTCATACAGGTCTGCAGTCCTACATAAACTGAAAAGAAAACAGGATCCAGTTAAAAACAGATCCAGAAGCATGTTAAACATGCAAGTTTTTTCAGTATGTATTTACACGTGACAGACGCACATACTAGTTTCCTTGCTTATTTGCTGTTTTGTGTTTATTTTTTCTATTCCATGAAGTTATCATGTGCTCCACTAACGTATGGAGTGATTGATTGGTTGTTGTTACTATTGTGGATATTTCTTGGAATTCTGATAATGGTTCAGCATTTAGTGCACTCAAAATGCACAGATTTTAACGTCGATTTTCTCATTCAATGATGATATCAGTGACAGATCTGTATGAGGATTAAACCTATGCCCTACCGCTTACAAGACAATTGTACTAACTACAAGGCTACTCAACTTACCCTCATCATCACTGTCTTCCCCTTCATTCTACAACAATAGCATAGCAACATATTTAGTGTATTTTATTTATATGTTTACCTAATTTATTTGCTACTTGTTTATTTATTTGCCATCTTATGCACAACAGCCCACACCAATAATAATTTACAACATTAATTGGCCATAATAATGTATCATTTCTTCCATTTATTTTCAGACATGACAAACATTTATGCACGCATTTATAAGGTTTCCTAACTTAGCTTATGCTTTTGGTATTTCTTACAGTCTGCCATCCAACTGATTAATCGTACCATTGAAGAGCACACTAATGCAGCAAGCACAGATACATGACTAACTAGAACTGGTATTTGCCTGTGATGGATGCAGGAAACTTGCTTGAGAATTGATAACGGAAAAAAAATAAGCCTCGTACTGAGGAAGGCAACATCTGGAAAGCCAGATTTTCTTGAGCTAAAGGTTACATTTTAGGCGAGTTAAAGCTTGAAGGTGTGTTAAAGCCTCCAGATCCAACACGGCATTGATCCGGCAAACATTAGCATCGACCAACCGAAAGCTGCACGTATTTCGTAGAAGCCGACTAATGTAGTCACTGGTTAAGGAGAAACCCCAGAAAAAAATTGTCTCCAAAAAAATATGTCATGCAAACTCTGCCGTTGTATGCCATGGACCTGCAGTTGGGCAGTGCACTGAGAGGGAGAGAGAGAACCATTAGTAGGCATGATAGCCGATAGACAATTTGAATGTACCGTTAGACCCTCCATATTGCGGACACTGCATTTAAGGCAAAGCCATTGTAAAGGAATCAATTTGTTGGGCTGGTCGATGGTCAGATCATTAATAAGCAAAATTGTAAACTTAGTAGAAATTTTAGCCTTGGATATGTCACATCTCATGTGATAGAGCAATTTCATAAATTTATAAGCAACGGCATATATTAAGCAGATCATCCCACAAGTAATAAAATAATATAGAGTGAGAGAGATGGAGAGAGAGAAATATCGAGAAAAAATAATATTGGAAATACACTTACATCTGGGAAATCCCCGAAATCCTCTCCTCCAAACTGACCCATACCTCCCCCATTCATTCCCATACCACCCATGCCTCCCATACCACCCATTCCTCCCATACCACCCATCTTACCCATCATCTGCCAATCAATCAATCAATCAAACTGCGTCATACCTCCCACCATTTGTCAATCAATCAATCAAACAATCAAACTGCCCATACCACCAATTCCCATGTCCTGTAGTCAGTTGCATGCTTGCCCAAAAGCATAAATAATTAGCTGCAGTAGGCCTATGTCACGGATTCGAGTCCCATCCAGGTTGGTCTCCAATAGTGTCCTTCGGAATACAGAAACAGGCGCTAAATTTAATTTTACAGCTTTTACCTCCCATAATTTCCATCATCTTTTAATCAATCAATCAATCAATCAATCAATAAATAATAATAATATAGGTCTAATGTCCATTTCCTCATCCAGGGATGATGTCAGAGACATCAATCAATCAGTCAACTAGTCTATGATAATAATCCGTATTGTACAATGTACATTTTTAATGGATATAATTTGATGGCAGTTGAGAATATTTTCAAAAATTGTTTATTATATATAGAGAGCATATATGAATTACACTTTCAGACTGCATAGTGCCATGCCAAAAGTGTTCTGTCTATTAATATTTAATAGTTGCAGGATACAAGACCTTGCAGAGCTCTTTCACATTTCTTTCTGTTGCAGATTAACAAGTGACATTGAAATGATTTCCAGTTTTAAAATGAAATCAAACCATAGCACATGTCTAAATATATAGCACTTAGCGCACAAGGCTAATATACTGTAGTGCAGACTGCAGAGGCTCACCAATCTAATGGCAGCACAGCAGCCCGTGAAACATGACATCACAGGTTAAAGTAAAATGTTGGTGACCTATGAGTTGAGCCTTAAGCAAACTGCTTTACTCTATATAGTTATAATAGCAGCAGTCATTGTGCATTTACCAAGACACGCTCTGGCAACTGCAACTAGCTAGCTGAATTATGTAACAAATCGTGGCTATCTTGTCAAGTAGCTAGATCAATAGCGTACACTATTATTATTACGCTGCTACTCACATCTTCAAAGGCCATGTCCTTAGACTCATCAACATCTGAATCATCCTCATCCTTCCATTTGTCAAAGTCTGTCTTCAACCAGTGAACCTATCAATCAATCAATAAATCAATCAGTCAATCAATCAGTCAGTCAGTCAGTTAATCAATCATCCTCATCCTTCCATTTGTTAAAGTCTGTCTTCAACCAGTGAAAATATATCAATCAATCAACCAATCAACCAATCAATCAATCAATCAATCAATCAATCAATCAATCATCCTTCCATTGTCAAAGTCTGTCTTCCACCAGTGAAAATATATCAATCAATCAATCAATCAACATTCTCATCCTTACACTTGTCGAAGTCTTCAACCAATGAACCAAACCATCACTCAATCAATAAATCGATCAATCACCATCTGAATCATCCTCATCGCAAAACCAAATAATTATTTAAAAAAGGTTGAATGCATCTTCTGGATTAAATGAATCGGATCAACTGCATAAATATTTGCTACATAATGGATATAACACAATACAATGCGGATTCTGGTTCCTTACCCGAAAGTGATATCAGGGATGCGAGATTGATAATTGTCTACAAGCTTAGCAGATCATTGATATCACCATGCTTCTTGAATTTTTAGGGTTTGGGTTAGGGTTAGGGTAAGGACTAGGGATATAGTTAGGGTTAGGGTTATTGATAGGGTTAGACTTGGAGACTGTTTTGCAAAAATATAATCAATAAGTACAAATTAGATTCGGTTGAAATAGATTTAAATACAACTTTTTCCCCATTAAACGGTACATAAATCCTAAATATCGCGGATGTGCTAAATTTGTATACAATTATCATACTCGCGCCAGGGACATCAAAATATACATATTAGCAAAGTATACATATTAATGTACAAAGCAAATATTACTGTACATATTACTCAAGCAAAATATACATATTACAGTACAAAGCAAAGAAGATTTATTTTAGATTATTGCGTAGAAGAGCAGTTACCTTGGTGTTGTCTTTCAGTAGTCTAGGCCAGTAGGGTCCAGCTTCCTTCTTAAACACCACCACTGGAATGTGTCGAGACAGCACGGCATACTTAGATTTCTATAATATAATACAATAACATACAGTACAATAGTAAGAATGTGTTGAGCTTACAGACATATATATGGATACCTACAACAAAGTATCAGCAAAATACCAATAGTACAAAGCAAACGTTTATTTCAACATTAACCATAAAATACATGCAATGCATCTCTCTCTCAGCGCACTGCCAACTGGCAGGTCCATGGCATAACTGCAGTGCATATCTCCAAGATAATATGGCATACCATATTTTCTTAGAAATATTTTAGTTTTCTGATGGGTCTCCTTATCCTTCCTCAGTATCTGCGTTAGTCGGCTTCCACGAAACACACGTGTGCAGTTTTCAGTTTGTCTATTATCAAGTTTGCCGGGGCAATACGGACAACATATGCACATGCGTACAACTGTAATAAGCTTTAAATCAATCACTGTGATGGTAATTGCTCAATTGTGTTGACCCGCCTTGAAGAGAAGCTTGTGCTTATGAACCTTGACGTTAAACACTCACACTTACCTACATTATAACAATGTACATAATAGCAATTTTGAACTAGTTAATCACCTAATTTTGAAGGACTGATTGATTGATAAGGCACATGTTGGTAAGAAATGACATCATCTTTGGATGAGGAAATGGACGTTAAACTTTTATTTTTATTATTATAATTTAGACTTACCTCAGGATCTATTTCACCAAAGAACTCGAGGTCAAAGTCGTACTCTATCTTCTCACCTCCTTTAGCACTGTGTTGCACAATCATAAAACAATTATATTTACCAAGTGCTAATTAATTACTAATTTACTAAATCATCAATATCATTAATTATATATAATTACCATAAATTTGTTAATCAAAACCTGTATAGATGATATAAGCAAAAGATCTCATGTTTCTATCCAATCAATCAGTCAATCAGTGAAGATTTTTAATCCAGTTTCTTGCCCAAAGGCGCTGTCAGGGATCCAGTTGAGTAGTCTCTGACATCATCCTCGGATGAGGAAACAGTACTAGAAGAATTTTCTTGATCTCGTTCACTAACATGCTTGATCATCTCAATTTCCACGAATATTAAATACTTCACTTATTAGGGTGAGGGTAGAGATTAGAAGTCGCGTTAGGCTAACTATAACTTTCTATTCCCACTCATAAGATACAACCCTTCAAAATCAACCAAAATTACCATTTTTGGGGTTCAAATAAATAATTGAAGTGCAAAATTTATGAGAATAAATCGGTTGACGACAAAACCAGCATATGCAATCACAAATTAGGGAACGAGAATTACCGTACCAGATTATATATACTCTGAACACAGGCAATTCATAAGATATAAAATGTAAGTCTATTCACCTAAAGTGTAGAGACTTTTCAGAGAATTTCACTTCCAGATTCTTGCAGTCCTCAGCGTTGATAGTGACGTAGAGTTTATCGGCTCTCTGGGCCCAGATAACCTGAGGTATTGACCTGCAACAAAACACACCCCCAAATCATAAAAATATGACTACAAACTACCCTGGGTATTTTAAGACCATGCCGCACTCTCTTACCACAGTAAGTAAATGTTTCAGTAATTTTCATGCACGATTACGGTTAGGGTAGAGATGGCCCGATGGGGTAGAGAATACAAATTGAGATAACCTACCCAGAATCCTAATTTAACGTGACACTTTTCGATAAAATCTGTAGCGAGCCCTGGTCAGTGATCATTAATCACATCCAACAGTAAATTGGATTAAATTTCACATCCAGCGGTAACCCTAAACGCTAACATAACATTTGCAGCACATTTTTGAAAACAGATTAAAATCAACTCTCCAAAGTCAGCATAAATGATGAAAATCATAATGAACAAATATAGGCCCGATCTAATATAGATCTATCATTCATTTTGTCTCAGATCACAGATTTAATATAAAGAACAGAAGCTCTTCAAATCAATTAAATTACAGATTTAGAGATCTTGAGCATTGCAATAAATTTATGAGTGTCACATTTTTCACATGGTTCAGATATTTGGAGAAGCAAAATACCGCAGGACATAGATATATAAGTCATTTGGCCTATTACAGACTTTAGAAAGCTGTACATCGATAATTTATAATTAAGAACAAAAACAACAATTAAGAAAAATGCAACAAATTATATAATATCACTTGCGCTTTTGTTAAGAAGAAGTCCAAATTAAATAAGAATTCATTAAAATGCAACACAGAACTGTGTAAAAGTAATAACATACATAATACACCACTTTGTTAAAACTGTCGTATTTTATCGCGGATATTCATTACATCTTCTTTTGTTTAATAAAATTAGACGAATTTGTTTGTCATCACATGGCGAGGAAAACGCCGATCGAACTATTCACAAATTACTTTCCTAATAATGAGATATCAAAACAATATTGGGGATTATAAATAGAGAGAGAGACTAGAGAAAATTAAGTTCATTTTGATCAGGTTTATTATAAATGAATTAAATAATTAAAATATAGTAAAATAAGAAAATTAAGAAAATTAATTTTTACTTTTCTTTTGCCATTTTGCTTTACTCTCAAACTGTCAACTTCCGACTGCGTTACCCCGCGGGGTTTTGTTGAGGATGTTAGCTTCCTAAAACGGTACAAGGCCAAAATCCAGAAAAACAATCCAATGTTATAGACAAGAAAAGTTCATTGTAAACCCCGCTTCTATTGCTATAATGGGGCGAGATAGGACGATTTGCTAAAAATCTCCATGTTATGAGCAAATTTTCGAAAATCGCCGAATCCTATCAAGTTCGCAATACAAAAATTAGTAAAAATGACTATTAACATCTAGAATTCATTACTATCAAATTTTGGCGCCCTTTCTGGTCTATTGTGGTGCATTGAACATCCATGATGATACTTAGCACTTGTAACGTAATATTTGAAATCGTATGATCGTATGAAGGTTAAAAATATCCATCTTACTATTCCGATTTCATTCCATGTTTGGCCTATCCGAAAGTAGAAGGCTGAACCCAGGAGACTTTAACTATTATTATAGTAGACCTACATCTCGCCTCTTGTACTGTTATTAAACACTTAACGGCGATATCATCCGCGCTATTAACTAATTGAGCCACCGCAAATCCAACATAAGTCCATTCTTCAATTTATGGGTTCAGGTGTGATCACATTTCTAATTCTCCCTTATTGAAGATACCCAATAGAGTGCATTACTAGCAAGAGTAGTAAAAATTGTTGTTGCTCAAGTTGTGCTCATGAATGAGCGAAATACTAACGACTGGGAAATATAGGGTAAAAGTGTGCATTCTCGCCACTTTCTTAGATTTTGCAAAATAACTAATATTGTGAAATGGTTATTCAAACCTTTGTTTGACATTCACTTACAGAAATTATTCGACTTTTAAAGTACATCAAATAAACATAACTTAACTTAACTTCACTTAATTATACTGGTGTAAAAAGTTATTTCTAACTTGCAGTCACCAGTTTTCATCAATCACATAGATCTAACACAATTAGGCATATCCAATGTCATACAAAAAAATACAATATTAATACAATAAAACAATGTAATGAAACTAGCTATATCCATTGATGATTCAGCCAGGAACAACACATTTAAACACTGTATAAGCATACAACTTAACTATCCAGCGAAGTAAATTCACCTAATTACAAATAGTACATTAACAGATTTTTAAAACTTCTGAGCGTATTGTAAATACTTATAGGCCTAATTATTATTTCAATACCATGGGGGGTTCCGGCGAGAATGCACAAATCTGTGTGCATTCTCGCCATGCTGTTTCAGTTTGTTAAATCAGAAGTTAAATGTTCATCATGAAAGAATGCATATTAAAAATCCTTAAGACCTTAATTAAACAGTAACTAAACAACTTAAGAACAGGAATATAGACGGCTAGGCCTAGGGCCAACTTACAGAAACTAATGCATTATGTCAGTAGTCTTACCGAACTCTTCGAGTTTTAGGGGGGGGGGAGGCCATGGTCCACCCGCCCCCCTAAATCCGCCCCTGTGTTTGCCTAAGGTTGATGGGGGGGGGGGAGTAGTAGGTACTGCTTAGACCTTTGTAGGCCTACAAACAAAAACTACAGTTACATGGCGAGAATGCACACAGCGCTGGCGAATATAACCTACTATACTATCAGCCTACCATGCCAGTAAATAGACCTGCATACAGAAATAGCTATCGTCAACATGTCTGCCAAGCTGTCTGGATACATTGACAGAAAAATCATGTTTAGATCGCAACTTCAATCTTAGAAATTAACCTACAAAACATACCAATCTGAATCTAAAAGTTACATCAGGTGATTTATTAACGACTTTTTTATACCTATGGTAGTATTTCGATGCTTGTAAAGTTAAAAATTAAGATATTTTACCGGAAAGGTATGAAATTATTAAGCGAATAGCACACCATGGACTCAAGCTTGTTTACATATTAGCCTGTTCCACTGTCGCCTATGGATGCTGTTTAAGTGGCAGATGGCGAGAATGTACACCTGACGAGAATGCACACTTTTACCCTACCTTGGACCTGCCTGAAGGCAGAAGCTGTTTAGAATTATTATTAATCAGAGAATATAAGAGAGAGAGAGAGAGAGAGAGAGAGAAAGAGAGAGAGTTTGATCAAAATAAACAACTTTTTCATCAGCTATTGCAACCAAATTTACTAAAATGCATGCAGACCATTTATTCCATACCAGTAGTGAACAATAATACTGAACATTATTATAAAAGACGAAACAATTGTGGCAATAAATGTGATGTCATAAATTTTATTAGAAAAGGATAAATAATGTCATGAATAATATTCCGAACTGAGTAATAATGTCATGAATAATATTCCGAACTGAGTAATAATGTCATGAGCACTCTACTAAATAAGTCAACTGAAGCAACGTTATTAAAACATTTTTAAAAAAACTTCTAATTATGCAATCGGAACCTTCTGCGATAAATTTTACACAAACTAGCCGACATGCTAACCAATGAGCCATGATTGGTGCAAGTATACTAATATTAAATACTGCAAAATAACACAGAAATAACATAGACGCATAAATGTACAATAACAAACAATAACACTGTGGAAACAATTCTAATACAAACTCGTTCACAGGTTTATCTCTGGTGACTTTCCTGACATAAGCTTCGGATGAAGAAACTCAAGTTAAATAAAAAATGATTGATTGACTGACAGGGGCATGCGATAGGAATCAATTATCGTTGACATAAATTGTGATATATCAATAGCTCATTCAATAATGAGCAACAGTACAAATACGGTGTGAATTGATCTTTATTAATTTTTATATAAAAAATGACAGATTTGTGCCATGGAACTGCCATTAGACATTAAAGTTAGCAGATATAAAGAGAAATCATTTGACTGGTTAATGGTCATCAGGATCTTTGCTTTATGCCATAAATTATGTTGGCATTATAATTTTTGTTATTGTTGATATAGTACAGCGATCTGACGAGTAATATGCAGGTTACATAGCATATTCTATACCTGTGTACAATGTACATTTGGTATATATGTCAATTACGTATACCGTCATGAGTATATATTATGCTACTTCAAAAACTCATAACAATAAATTACAACATTCTAACAAAAGTCAGAACTGAATCTAGCTTTTACATTAAAATTCACTTCAATTGTTAATTTCATATAAAAAGTACAACATGAAAGATGTTGAATACTGTGATAACTAGTCAATAAATGTAATAAGATGTTACGTTAACAAAATTTGCTCTTACAAACTAGCTCTTTCAATGATTGCCCCAGATTACATTGCACTTTGCAGTCTTGTGCTTAAAACTTGTGCTCGGCCCTGTGTGTACCGAAGTCATAAGTAGAGGCCACGGAGACACAGACGTTAATCATACTATTATGATCCACCATCTATAAACTTCAATCATACGCACAGACTATTAGCATCAGTCGTATAAAATAACTCTATCAAAACTTGAACTTCAGTCTCTGACTAACACAATGAACACTTTACGAACATGACTAACCACTTTGCAAATCAAAATCAAATCAAATAACGGTCTAACGTCCGGTTCCTCATCTGACAACGATATCAGGGACGTCTCTGACAGCATATGACACACCAGATTGCCCACTCAAATGCAGCTGGAAAGCACACATAGACCTTCAGAAAGAGAAAGGGGTGCATGCCCATTTATGTGCACTGCACGGTGCATGTCTAATTATTGTCCATAAAAACAACAATTAAACAAATAATCTTTAAACACATAATCATATAACAGATAATCAGTCAATCAATGCGTAGCTAACGCTACTTCATCATCTAACGACGACATCAGGGACGTCTCCGGTAACATTTTAACTACCAGCCTGTCTACCCAAACAAAACAAACAAATGCATTTCTTTAAGAGTGAAAAGTCATACATAAAATATATACAAATTGGCTGATACAAAAATGCTGATATAAATTATGATTGCTGGTATAAATAGCTGATATAGCTTGCTGATAATAAAGGTTGACATCAGTTTCCTCATCCAATGATGATGTCTGGAACACCAGTGATATCTGCATTCGTCTAGAATGAATGGTCTATTATAAATGCTGATATCAGCTGATTTAATACTGTCCGTCCGACTATAAGCAGATCATCAAAGTTGATAGGGTGCGGCATGTCAAAGCTTCTATAGTTCATCTCTCTCTCTCTCAGTGCAATACCTAACGGCAGGCCAATGCCATAGAACTGTAGAGTTTGTATGTCATATTTTCTTGGAGACAATTTTGCTTTCTGAGGGGTCTCCTTAACCAATGACTGCATTAATAGGCTTCTACAAAACACGTGCAGCCTTCGGTTGGTCTATTCTTATGTTTCCAGAATCCAACACAGCTTTTACCTATAGTTCATATGTGAAAGATAACCTAATATCAACTTTGAGCTTTAAATTCAAACTTAGACTGGGCTGATGACTCATTGCAGAGGTCCACAGATAGGTAGATGATCTCCGCTGTATGTATGGAGTTAGCGCCGCTCCTACTACTGCTGACATCTGGTGAATGACTGATAGATAAACATTTCCCTGACGCTGGGTTGAGCAACTGTAGCAACAATATATACAAGAAGATAAGAATACAATTTTGGTTTAATATAACGTCCGTTTCATTATCTGATGCCGATATCAGGGACGTTAATAATGCTTGAATTATGATGAATTAAAACATGTAAATTTCAATTTACATAGTTAAAATTCAAATGTTATCGTAAATGACTCAAAGATAAAACCATGCCAAAATATTCAATCAATCTGAGCAGATAATAAAATATGGTTTACTGCACAAACACTATATGGAATTCTCTGCCCCTTAAAAATATTATTATAATAAATAATAACATGGGTTTAACGTCAGGACTACAATTTGAATCACATTTTTCCAGCTCTTGCAATATCAGAAGCCTATCTCACTTATTGCGAGTGAATACAATGGTGGGATCTCTGCAGGTGGATGGAGGATAATGTCGTTCTCGTAGGGGTTGTTCAATCCAGGCTCAACAGTTACACTACATACCAGGATTCAACCTTCAGATGGCATAGCTGCCTGTAGCCTACAGGGGAGCGTGTTTTACAGGGGAGCCCTGCACCCCTTCCAATGAAAGGTTAGAGAGTGTCAGCACCTCTCCTGATATTCTGGATGAACAACAGCAAATCAGGATTTTAATTGATTCTAATTCTAATTGACTGACCTGTCTATGATTGAGCCATGTCCACTGTTGACTGCCTCCACCCTTCTCATAGTGACACTTCATCAGTCTGGGGTAAGACCTACCTTGTGTGACTTCTTCATAGTCCATACACAGCTGTCCTGATAGCTGTAGATAGGAACCTTTCAGATCATACCATAGCTACAACAAATCAATCAATCAATCAGTCAATCAATCAATCAATCAATCAATGATTGATTGCGCTGCATACCCGGGATCAGTGAGAGACCTCTTTTCTTTGGCAGAAGCTCTCAATCGCTCAGCAGAGGTTAATGCAATTGCTTTATCGGCTCTTTCGATTTAGATGATCTCGAATAGCCACGATTCATTCCATTCTTAATTAATTGTTTTTATAAAACCCTCAGGGCTGTTTACATCCGGTGTAAACAAATTAATAAAATAAAATAATAATTAAATTAAGGTAAAACCAATCAATCAATCAATCATTCAACTTGACGGAGCTGCTTGACACCTGGAAACAGATGACCCCAGTAAGAGGAGAGATAGGAGAGGTCAGCACCACACTGTACTCCTGGGTGGTCAACAATAACAGCAAAAAAATTATATAGAATATATAAAATGAATCCAATCTTGTTCAAAATGTTCTAATCAGTTTCATGTCTTCTACAATACTCTTACACAAATTCACTTTGTATTTTGCTAGACTCAGATATCACTGGCGTCCCAGACATCATTCTTGGATGTGGAAACTGACATTAAACCTTCAACATTAATCTTATCATTTCTAGATGAAACAGTTGGAACCGATTTAAGGTCACTGTCTTAACTGATTTAACGTTGATGTCAATGTCAAATGTGACGTTACATCCGTATTGACATTGTAGAACACCACATTTAACAGCAATATCAATGTTGAACTACCTAACACACCACAAGGTGCTCAGCGACCTGACCTTTTTAAAATCCCTGATTTTTCCCTGACCTCCAAAAATGATCCCTGACCAATTTTGACCAAAAATTAAGCGCGTCGCTGCGAACGGTTTAAAATCGTGGGCTTACGAACAATGGTTTCTAACCGATGCGCCAATGCCCAAGAATAATAAATGATAAAAACCCCATCTTGATAACTAACTCATACTATTCTATTCTATTCTATTTCGTTTCATATCTAATCAATTTTGCAAGCTACTGGAGATGAAAAAAATTATGGAAAAACTAGCAATTTTTTTCCCTAACTTGCCATCAAATTCTCTGACTTTTCCCCGTCAGTTAAAATCCCTGACTTTTCTCTGTTTTCCCTGAGTGCTGAGCACCCTGCACCAACTATATTCTACTAGGCGATTCCGTCAAAGAAAACTGTAATAAGCTTGAACTAATTTGAATTTTGATTTTGTAGGTCGATTCAGTTGAGCCGCCTTGAAGAGAAGCCTTGTGCTTCTGAACCTTGATGTTAAACAAACTCAAACCTACCTTAAACCGACCCTTTATGTTGAACTCTGACTATTATTATGATGATTATAATGCAGCACCAACCTGATGAGACGCTACCTCTCTCTCTGCACACTTATCCAACCTCAGCAACGCTTTCTTCTCATAGATGTCTCCATCCGATATCACACATAAGTGCGTCGCCATGTGATGCAGCTGTGTGAACACATAAGTAAGCCTAATAGCTATAACAATGTGACACAATACCACACAATAACTGTGACGCTATGTGACTTAGATGTGTGAATACATAAGCTATGGATATAGCAATGTACCACACATAAGTGTGTCTCTATGTGACGCAGCTGTGTGAACACGTAAGTATTAGATATAACAATGTACCACACATAGATGTGCTGCTCTCTGATGTAGCTGTGTTTACACAAATAATTACATACAACATTGTGAGTGACATAATGTGGCAGGATACAGCACATAACTGTGTTGCTATGCGAGGCTGATAAGTGAACACATAAGTGATAGATTCAACAATGTGCTAAACGTCACTGTGTCGCATGTGACGTAACTACGCGAACACATAAGTAATAGAAATAACAATGTGTCGGAATGTCACAGGATACCACACATAACTGTGATGATATGTGATGCAGCTATGTGAACACATAAGTTTTGGCTAGGTCTATATATGACATAATGAAATGCAATATGACATAATGTGATACAAGACAGAGAATATTTTTAATTAAATTATCTTCTAACTATAATTTGCAGGTGGACTAATACAATACAATGAGAATTTAACGTCCGGTTCCTCACCCGAGGGCGATGTCAGGGACGTTAATTGCTAAACAATTCAATTATGATGCAAAAACTTCCAAAGATCATCATGAATGTTCGCCAAAACACTACAGCGTGTGTGTTTATTTTTATATAAACGTACCTAACATCATCCTTACATGGGAAAACGGCTGTTAAACATTCATTAATATTATTATTTCTATATAAATCTAGAATTTCTACCTGTCCTTTCCTACGTATTGCTGGACTCTTTCCCTTGTAAAACCCGACCGGGCCGACCCCGTCTAATTTGCTCTTATTTCTGTTCTTCTGGTCCACTTTTATACTCACATTCACATTACTTTTATCTGTAATAATATCATATCAAACTAATTATAGCGTATGCTATTGATCTCGCCGGCTGGTGAGATAGCCGGGAGTCGTTTCCAACTTTGGTTAGCTAGCTGCAATCGACAGAGCGTGTCTTGACAAATGCACACTGACTCCTGATAGCAATAAAGAGTAAAGCAGCTTGCTTAAGCTTCCAACTCAAAGAGTGTCCAAAACTAGGCATTGAACCCGCGACCTAATGATTCAGAGGCCAGGCCGCAGTACTGCCATAAGACGCCTCATCATAATTATTACTAGCAAAAATTAAAACTGTATTATAAGAATAACATGTTATTTTATCTCTTTTTAGCCCAGGATATTTTGCAAACCACTGATACTAGAGCATCTAACAAAATATAATAGTACAAGAATAATATACGATTTCATGCATTATAAAGCATTCAATTGGTTGGCCTACACTCTTACATAGCGAATTCTTTTTATATTGTGTCCAATATGATGAGATTTAAAATTGAACAGTGAAATGTGCAATAACTGAGTACACAATTTTTCTCCTGACTTCCCCACATTAACTACAGGTCATTTTAAATTCCATTGATGTGTTCAATGGAATATATGTTGTTGCATAGTCTGCTTGAGACGTCCCTGATATCGCCTTTGGGTGAGGAGCCAGACGTTGAATCCTCATGGTATTGTATTGGATCGATTCTCTCAGGTAAGAGGGGGGGGGGTCCCATGTCACGTAACTCCCATAATTTTCTCATATCCAAGTGAATGAGTTATCAAATTATTAGACATCATTACTCCTTACTCTTTAGTCTCGGTTTTCCTCAAACTCTTTCATTACCATTCAGAAACAGAGCAGAGCTGGTCAGGAAAAAATTAGTGCGAGAGTGCGATAAATATAATCTATCCTAGAACTTGTTTAATTTTTGGCTAAAGTTGCCGAGTTTTTTTCATGTCTTATTATTCATCAATTCGTTTCATTTCCTATCAATTGCAAATATTTCGTTTGCTTGTTCAATGCTAATTAATGCTATGATCTTTTCCATTTGATCAACTATTTCAATTGTATTACTGTTATGGGCTGTCTCGCTTGAGGTAAACGGATTACTTGCTTCTGAGGCAAACACTCTACCGCATGTTGAACAAGTATCCTACTGACTACACCATCCAATTAATACTTTCACCTTTGTGAGAACTTGCTAACGAGAGATCCAGTAGAGTTTGTTGTGGGTATATCTGCTGCAGAAACCACGTAAAGCTCTTACAAGAAAGTCTCTGCCGGAGCTGTCGTCTATCCGTGATGTCTCCGTAGTCCATGGTACGAGCATCAGGACGTGTGTGGAAGTAGTACTCCTGTGCGAGGTTGAATCAATTAATCAACAATCAATTTATTTACACATTAAATTTACACAGGGTGTCTACAAATTCAATCTAACGGAATTCCATGAGATTTCCAGGAGATTATTTTGAAAATATCCAGATATTTCCGTTGTTGTTCGTAAAGAAACAATGAAACGTTTAATAAATTTTATTCATGCTATCGTATTGCATATACATAATAAATGTGATTTTGTTATAAAGTAATTATATAAGGAGGATTTGATGATGGACTCCAACCAACACGAGTCATTGTGTAACGTACAATACGACGTGATGGGAAGTCTTTAAAGAGATAATAAGAGATAATATAGTGCAAAAGTGCTAACCTGCCACTTGCAGGCATTGTGAACCGTTTTATAGCCGCCACCATGGACAACGTACTGAGAACATGTTCCATAGTTCCTATATCAAACATTTCTGGATCATCAGGATCAAACGAATTCTTCAGATATGATTTAAGCTCCCGAAGGAACTTAAGGTTGACATTTGGTCTGTCCATGGAAACCTGCAACATCTACTTTATATCCAGTGTCCAATGTGCTAGTGCTGAAGTGAAATTCTCACAAGATCCAATGATGTGGAGGAACATAGAAGTTCAATACCGTGTTGTTACTTCTTCATTACTATCACATCCATTTGAACTTTCTACGACACTTTGTCTTAACTTTCGTCAAACGAAGTCATACACTTCTCATTGACGGTTTCAAGTTGGTCCTGGAAATAAGGAGTCACAACATAACCCTGTTTGTCCTTTAGCATGCTAAATCGGAATGCAACATCACCGTCAGGGAACACAATTGAAAAGAGATCCGAGGGCACTCAAGTTTCCTCGTAAGTGTGTGTCTGCCTGAAGCCTAAGGGTGACCCCTGCATCCTTTCGAATGAGTTGATAAAGGGTGTCAGTACCACAGCTGGCATCCTGGGTTAGCAACAACAACAACAACATGAACAATAGCATACCTTGAATTCATCGAGCCAGACATGGGCCAGGCGCAGAGCGTTACGAGTCATACTATCGCCCCCTGGTGAACTGTAGGGGCGACGTGATCTAAACACGTGACCTACATGTGAGCACGGCACTACCTCTATCCTACCTCCACACATCCATATCTATGTGATAACATTAAACATGTGATATTACAGGGTGTACAGTACATAAGTGATTAGTGTAAAAAGAACTTCATAACTTTTGAACGAAACAATATATTTTAATTCTGTCAATGGAATTTTATTCAGACAATACACTGGTTTTTCAATGCGACTTTACTTTAGCTTTTTTATTGAGTTTATTCTCTTCAGTGATCTCTAAAATACTTGACTAATGCCTATCTCTCTTAACTGGTGGAGGAGCACTTAACAAACCCACTGAGTTCAAACAAGTTCAAACAATCGTCCCTGGAGGCATTAATTCGTACATCAACCAATCAGAAACAAGATTACGTATTGAGTTTCAATCGGAAAATCTGATTTCCAATAAATAATTTATGAAAGCATATGGTTAAGCAAGTTTCTTAATAAAATCAAAAACGTCAATCTCAGCTATTTTAGTTTAAGATGCAACAAGTAAATTCAGGATTTAACCCTGAAGAAAATTCAGATTAAAAAATTACAGATTAAAAATTCTCTTCGATCTCTGCATATGCAGATTATTCTTGTGGTTTAAAACTGCCTGTAGTTGTACATTCCGCTTGAAACCTCCCTGACATGACGTGAAATCGCATCCAGGTGAGGAACCAGACGTTAATTCCTCATTAATTTATTGAAAAATTAAGAGAGTATTCTAAGTTTCTAACCCTGAATGAGAGTTCTAGATTCTCCCCGCCCCACACGTCCATTCCTGCATCATAGCGACCCATCTCATAGAAATACAGCCTATCCATAGCAAACAAGCCTCCAGCCATCGTTGGTGTGCTGTGAGACATAGAATATAACAAAGGTAAACCACCTCACAACCTATCTTATAGAAACACAAAGTCCATAGCAAACACAAAAATCATTGTCCCCGGATTTGGCCTCCAGCCATCGTGGGTGTGCTGTGAGACATAGAATATAACAAAGGTAAATC
>JAQFZF010000175.1:0-20896 GCA_034695365.1 Enchytraeus norvegicus
TGGCCCCAAAAACAGGTTTTTTGCCCTGAACACCATGTTAGCGGTCACATAGGGGGAGGGGAACCCCACCACTGGGCGTCTCATGCCCATACCGACACAGTAGTGAAGATTTGGAATGAAAAGCTCTAAAACTGTGCAAACGCATCCCGGACAAACAGACACACAGAATCTTCTCTTTATTTATAAAGATTAGTAATGAAACTAGACTCGGATTCTATTGGTAAGCGGTTCAAATCCCAGGTCTCGACCTTCACTGATGTAGCAGTTAGACCGCGAAATTGACGTAAAATTCGGTTTACCCTTTAACTTTTTAGTTTCGAGATGGAAATGACAAATTAGATATTATGTTATGCTACAGCATGCTTCCGTGTTGGTCCAGGAAACTTGAGATTAGACCAACTGAAATAAAGTTTTGTAAGAGAAAACTAACGCAAATACAGAGAAATTCGATTCTTAACAACAGCCGAACTCTTATGTTCTCTTGCTAGTGGGAAGGTATCAATCTACTTGTGGCAAAAGAGAAACTTTTATGAATCAATAAGCGTGTTGGATTGGCTGATGTCGTGTCGTGATTGGCTGTTTTAATGAGCGAGATTGATCTATGTTTAGGAATTTATGCATTGAATCAGTCATGAGAAGAGCACCAGATAGATTTATTATTTTATATTGGAAACCTTCTTAATTTAAATATAATTTCTAATACCACAAACGCTCATCAGAACTATCATTTCCAAATGACGAAGAGTTCTATAATAGCGAAACAATTGGAATAATTTATGCGATTATTTAATGGAACGCGAAAGACTTTTTCATTACCAATTAAATAGAATTTCAAGACGTCTCCGAGCAACATACACAAAGTAGGTCAATTGTATGGTAACAGAGACAGTGAAATGTAAAACTCCTCAATTAAAATTCATGGGTTGTCGATTTTTAGTTGTAGTGAAGCCAAATTCCTGGAGTTGAATAAAGGCCAGTGTTTCAACCTGTAGCACGCTGAGAGCTAATGCCAAGAGCCTCAGATTCAAATGAAAACCCACTAAGTATTATATATAAATCTATATAATCAAGAAATCAATCAATCAATAGCGTGCGGTTTAGTATGTGTTGGCTTAAAGTAAATGTTCTTTTCAAACTGGTTATCAGAATTTATACCGTACTTCGCCAAACTTATTGCAACTTTTGTTACGCTCTTCTAAATTGACTACCTTATTAAAGAGAAAAATGTTGTTGTGAATAATGATATAAAACTTATTCATGTTTTTTATGTCCAACATAAGGGGTAACCTAAGTAGGCTCACATATTTACAGTGAATATTGCAGTGAATCAGTGA
This sequence comes from Enchytraeus norvegicus, assembly GCA_034695365.1. NCBI lineage: Eukaryota > Metazoa > Annelida > Clitellata > Enchytraeida > Enchytraeidae > Enchytraeus > Enchytraeus norvegicus. The sequence continues at coordinate 1,335 of JAQFZF010000175.1, forward strand.
TAATTGCAATATTCAAATGAATTTCTTATTGAAAAAATTACCAAAATCTATACGCGAGCCGCACAATAAGGGTCCGCGAGCCGCATGGGGTCCGAGAACCGCAGTTTGGCCAACCCTGCCGTAGATCTTTCTAAAATTCACCTATCGCACCTCGTCATCTTGAATTAAAATATTCCATCGACCGAATTATTCAACCGATTTCGAATTATTCAACCGATTTCGTATTATTCAGCAGGTTTCGAATTATTCAACCGGTTTCGAATTATTCAACCGTATTAAGCGATATCTAAGTAAGATTTAAAAGGATTTCTCTTGTCTGATTCCGCAGAAAAGGTTGAGACACCTGATTCTATAGCTACAAAATGGAATTGCATATCGAAATCGTTCATTACGAATCTACGATGAGATGAAATTCTTCTTCCAGAGTCCTTAAAAAGTATTTTCTCAATGTATAATAAGCGATTCATACTCGATGCTAGAGTAGACTTACATGTATACAATTGTGGCACAATTAACTATAATAATTATTATCGCTTTTCTGATGCTGCAGAACTGCTTGATAGCAAACTTTCTCGGTCTCTCAGTATACTGTCTAATGGCAGGTTCAAGGCATATAACGTTTCCTTGCATCTCCATCCTTAGTTTTTGTTATCATATCCACGTATAATCCAGTTATCACTTCATCTAAAATTCCTATTCTTGGTCTTCCTCTGACTTTATTTCTTCTAAATACTAAATTCAATTAACCCTTTCCCCTTCAGTGTTAAAACTTGCCCTATCCAACTCTTCTTCTCTTTTAAACATAATAATAGCTTATTAGATAATTTTTATCTATCTCTACATTTCATTACATTGGAAAATGATTGGATTATAAGATGGCCGACTCGGTTGCATAGGTTCTCGGTTCAATTCTCAAGGCTCACTCGTCACTGATGTAGCCTTTGGGCTGCGAGACTGACGTTAATTTCGACTTTATCCTTTTATAATTGCTATGCATGTCATTACTGCAACTCTTTTCACAGCTATATTAAAGATTATTCTAATGATCCTTACCTCCGGTTATACTATGCTATACTCGATTGTAATTCTAGATGCAAATGTAGGGGTGGACAGTTAATGATCGCTCATCAACGTTAGTTATTCTTCAGTTGATGTAACGGACGTAAAATGTACAAGACTAATAATAATAACGTATACTATTGATCTTGCCGGATGGCGAGATAGTCGGTGTCCGGGACTCGTTTCCAAATTCCCAGTCGCCAGAGTGTGGCTGCTATAATAATTACAATATTAATAATAAATACATTTATAAAGTGCCGCTATATGAAAGTTGCCACAGTAGCGCTAAATTGACAATGAAGAGTCGACTAGCCCTGCAGCAAAAGGTCACGACCGGAGTAGCAGCTTCGACCTATGCAAGTCTGGAATTTGATTGGCCAATTGTTCTGTAACACAGAAATAATTAATTGCCACACGTCAACCAGTTCTTTTTATTGTCGTATCTACTTTAGTCGCCTCATACGAACAAACGCAGTTGTCGGTGGGTTCCATTCTCAATTTTCACGAACCCACTCGGGTTAATACATTACAGGATTGGTGGTGGGATTGGGATTCTGACCAAATTTTGAGATATGAAGAAATATATTTCAAAGGGCAGTGGAGTTTACTGGTATGCTGAATGACTCTATCAAGATTCTCGAGGTATAAGAAGGAGGAGGACAGTTAATGATTGCTCCCATGACATTATAACTACTACATCTGACGCCTTCTCCGCAAGTGTCAGAAGTGGAGGGTCTAGCAAATGGTGTGGGGGGGAGGGAGGAGGGAGGTGGCGAATCGAGGGCTATAAAGAGGGGGGTGTTAAAAATAAGTCTATAATTAGTAAAATCGTAGTAAGCATCAATATTTAGTAACTTTTTCACAAATTTTCTACTTTGCTCTCAGAGTCTCTCTCTTTCTCTCTCTTTCTCTATCTTTCTCTCTCTTTCTCTCTCTTTCTCTCTCTTTCTCCTCTCTCTAACTCTCTCGCCCTCTCTCTCTCTCTGTCCCTTTCTCTCTCTATCTCTCGTAGCAAATCTAGGATCAAAGAGGGCCATTCCCCCCAAATTCCTCTCCAAAATTGAGCCCCTGAGTGCTTAGTGAGGGTGTGTTTCTATTTCTGAGTGTGACTATATAGAGCACCTCTCATAAAGTGTTGGAATTTTTTCGTATTTGGGATGTAACATAATTATCATATTATAATTCATAATTATCTTATTGCCGAAGGCTGATTCGGACTTATTTGAAACGCCAGTTTCGAGGCCTAACGGCTACACAAGTGATGGGTAAACCCTGGGATTCGAACCGTGAATTTATTAACCAGAATTGGACACTTTATCGATGTGCTACTGGCTCAACCAGTAAATATTGTTGTTGCTGTTGTGTGTTCAACTGATTGCAAATGGCTGATCCAAGGCAAAAATTGTTACATCCCTTCTATCTTACTTCTTAGCAACGAGCACATCATCGACCAATCCAATAACTTGATGCCAGCCATTACAAAAGGCTTTACTTTCATACAAAAAATTATGCCTTTGCTCGAGAGATAATAATAGTTTCAGTATAATTGTTTCCCGTTGTCTTCCTCAGCCTCTTACACTAGCGTGCAGTTTTCGATGATTGAATATTCTATATTCACAAATTTAACGGGCATAACAAGTGAAATAAAAACAGCGTAATCAGTTTTAACTACATTACTGAACTGGGCCATTTTTTAACAATCATTAGGCCCTAGATAATTATTTGGACCAAATTTGTCTTCAGCAGTCTAATAAGTAGATCCAATATAAACATCAATATTTTAATATAAAATGCGAGTGTTTTCAGTCGGTTTCTCATAACATCGCGTAGTTAGAATATTATCCGTAGAGATTCTTGATCGTCTTCTATAAATTAATTTTCTATAAATATTCTCATATGTAAATATAAGCCTGATTTCACGCGTCATCGATGTCAAGCTATAAACAATATTGCAAGAGAAGGTCAGAAGTGTCAATAACCTTTTCGAATCAATTAATTTCTATTGCTTCCACGCATATATGGACAAAGATATAATATATAAACATTCTCTGTATAAACATGTGCGTATGTCACGTGTGCACTTTAGCAGATAAATCAATCAGTCAAATTAGGCAGATTATAACTTTGATTCGTCGCAACATCAGCGACAGGCCGATCTGGTATTCGAACCGCACACAAATAAATCCTCAGTCGAGACGCTTTACCAATACGCTACAACCCTTAGCCGAAGTAAGTGATGACGACTATCAACATCAATTAAAAAGTTGAATTATTATTCAATTATATTATATGCAATTTATATGCACTGTATTCGGATCTCGCTTTCTCTTCGGTCTATGCATTGGCACACATGCGTGTTCTGGTGGTATAGAACTGCTTGCAATTGTATAGTCGATTTGTATTATTTTAAATTAATTAATTTTAATTCATTATTATTATTACTTAATTAATTTTTAATAGATTCAATTTACATAAAAATATTAATTTGTTATATTTGTCAATTTAAATACACAAACTCTCCTAAATGTTATTTATTCCTACAAAGAAATAATTGATTTGCAAAAATATTACTTGAAAGTATTAAAAACATTAAAAAAGGAGCTTTTAGTTGTAAAGACGGTAACCTTCCACGTTCGCCCACGCCACGCAAGGCGCCTCTGCTTTTAGCAACTGCGAGAGTGTAAAGTGTCATACTTATGATTTCTAAATTACTTGTGTCATTCCGCGTACCATCTCTGGAGAGCTGGAAGACAGCTGGGGGCCGGGGAATGGTGTGTGTTAACCTGGAGATTCAACTTCTGTGAATCTGAAGAGAGTTATGCAAAATGAATTCTGGTTTTGCATGAATAATAAAAATGCATTGGCTCGCGATCTGGGTAGAAAGCCGGGATGCCTTGAAGAATTAGGTTTTTGGGGAAAAAAGGTTATTAGGACCTGCTATTTCGCAGTGCAGTGAGAGAGAGAGAGAGAGAGACAGAGAGAGACAGAGAGAGAGAGAGAGAGAGAGAGAGAGACAGAGAGAGACAGAGAGAGAGAGAGAGAGAGAGAGAGAAACAGAGACTGAGACAGAAACAGAGCGACAGAGACAAACCGAGAGAAAGAGAGAGGGATTGCTACTAATATATTAATGAATGTTATAAAATACCTGAATAAAACGGACAACACATCTGAGTAACTAGAGCAGAGGTAGAGAGAGAGAGAGAGAGAGAGAGAAATGAGAGAGAGATTTATAACAGTATAAGAATAGAAATGACAACAAACCTGGGTAGCTAGAGCTGGAGTCTGACTGACAACGAACACGACGACCACCACAATCAACATAAATGTGATGTCATCTTCAGATTTGCTGCCCTGACCCCCTGCCCCTCCCACCCCATTACTCTGACAACTAACCCTATTTCTATTCCTCATACTCTCTCTCTTTATTCTGGTTCTTCTAAGTGCGGCAACCAGCATCGAATTCAGTAGAATCAAGCTGACCAGTGGTATCAGAAACATCACGATAAAGTAGAGTACGTTGAGGTATACAATCTGATAAATACTATTAGTAAGCAGCGCTGACGGTTTTAGGTTTGGGATCTTTTCGTAGAGTAGGGTATTTATGACATCCTTGTCGCAGGATCGTTGGTCCTCCAACACGACGTCATATTCGAAGAATCTCGGGGCGTTGAAGAGGACTGAGACGATCCAGACAGCGATGACGTGCCTTCTGGCATGTTGGATTGAACACCTATAGGTGACGTCGTAGGGCTTACACACGCTGATGTAACGGTTGAATGTAACGAGTATTGTTAGATAGATTGTTCCAGTTTCAGCTGACATAGCACACGGATAAAGGTACTTACCCATATATGGGGTCCAACTATCCATGATTGGTAGAATCCCTGTAAAAGTCTGAACCGAGTCAAGAACTCTTAATACCACAACTGTAATTAGAAAGGATGAGTCAGCAATTTCGAGACTGACTAGAAGAAAAGGTGTCGCAGTTTTTGATCGATCTTTCCACAGGCAGATGGCCGAAAGACTGTTACCGATAAATCCCAGCATGCAGAGGGTTCCCATCAGTACAGCTTCGACGACGAAATCGTAGATACTGCAGAACCGATCGTGAGGTTGAGTTTCCGGTGGGATGCAGGAGTAATTTTGTGAATCCATCGTGGAATGATTGAAGGAAAGAGTGGAGGAGTTATATGAGCGACTGGGCTGGCCCGGATTAGACCATTCTCTCGGTTCCAAGCTGATCTCCATGTTAATTAATGCTGTAACAAATCTTTTGAAATTACACCTAAGGCAGACTCCGGGATGGACTTTATTAATCGAAATTAACAGAAATTAGCCAATATCTCAATCGTGCGTACTGGTAAAATTCTTCTTCTTCTGAGTATCCTGACTTTGAGATTGACCAGGATTATGCAAGATTAATCGGGATTAGCAGAGATTAGCCTATTTCTCACTCATGCGTAGGCCTACTGGCAAAAATAATAATAAATAAATGTCAAAATGTTCAGACAGCTATAATTCTTCTTGTAATACTGTACAAGTAGCCTATAAGTAACTTGTTAAAAGGCTTCAGTTTAATTAAACTGAATTTTTTTAAAATTGTCTACATGTAGATGAACTTTAATGATAGGATACTAAGGTCGATTAACTTTCATAAGAAATTTCTTATATAATATCATATCATATAATATCCCCCTACGTAACTGTTTTAGGTCTATATTTCTCTTCAATATTCCAACGAGATTTACCTGAAATTAGCAAAAAATATGAATTTTAATATAATTTCAAACAAATAACAAGTGAATCGGCATGCAAATGATATCAGATAGGCCTAGTTAAATTCATTTGCCCATGGCTGAAGTCACATTTAAGAAGGAAGAACTTGGATATAATAATTTGGGGGATATGGCGACATCGGTAGAGTGTCTGCCTCATATGCAAGTGGTTCAGGATCAAATCCCGGGTCAGTCGACAAGAAATATAAAAATCCCAGGGTGTTGGAAGATTATTCGAATATCTGCGCTGGCTGTCCTTGTGCGCTATCTAAAGGCAAAGATAGATAATCAGGAGTGGAGAGTAGTAGTAAAAAAAAGACGCAATCTGGCGCTAAAATGCCAAACATGTGCGATTGTCACGTGTAAAGAAATATACCACTAAAAAGACTGGGATATTAAGATGAAGTCCTTTCAAATGGATAAAGCAATATCATTATTACAGGTTATTTCGCATGTTTATTTCGCTGTGAACCGGTTTGATGAGTTATGTGCTGTTGATACGTCCCTGACATCATCCTTGGATGAGGAAATGGACGTTAAACCTTTATTATTGTTATTATTATGTTATGCTGGTATTGTCGAATGTTATGTTATTCATAAACGAACAGTAGGGGTTATTCATTCATCGATTGACCTGGGATGCGTACCCTGATCACTTGTTCTGAGGCGAACACTCTACCAATGTCGCTACTCCCTCTCCAATGTAAGCCAAATGAAAAATTACTGAACTAGACAGTCACAAGCATCCTTCTTCAGCGTGCCGCACAGGCGTTGATGAAATTATCTTGAGCACGCTTTATGGATTAATTGCCTTTCGAGATTACTGTTTACAAGATGATCAGAACAAGTAAATTGCGTCTTGACCCCTTGAGGGGCATCATATAGACATTAGTCTTATCTTGCGACACGCATAAGATATCAAAGAGTCTATTTCCGGCTTTTATGAATTTTCAGAGACAATAGAAAAGCATAATAAATATATGGAGATGTTCATACTTATTCTAGTAAAAATCTTACATAGACAGATATTAAAGTCTAGCGCATAAAAAATACTATATATTGTAATATAATTATTTATGCATATAATAAAATATGGGTTTATCGTCCGTTTCAACATGTAACGACGATTTCTGGGACGTCTCCAACAACACAAACGTAATAGACATATACATAGACTTTTGTCATAAATTGGCTGTATATATGCCGTTACTTTAATACATAAAATACTCTTCCAAGTGACAAATCCAAAGACACAAATTTAATGCATATAATCATACTACAGCTGTTATTGAGCGCACCATCGACTAACCCAACATATTGATCCCTTTTCAAATAGGCCTAGTTTACCACACCTATTAAACGATGCCTTTGTTCAATGGAAGTTGGGACCTATAAGGTGATTTTCCGTTACCTTCCTCAGAGACTGCGTTAGTCGACTTAGGTATAAACAATATAAGTAGGGATTTTGTTTGTGGCTATTCTCAAGATTTCAGAATCCAATGCGGGAGTTAAGAACAGCGTATAAATTCAAAGTTCATAAAAATTATAATACTCGTATTATATGAAAACAGAAATGTCTTCAAAATTGATCTATTGATTTATTAATTAAACCCACATTTGTGATCCTAATTGTCAGAGTTCAGGCTCTTGTTAGTGAGACAGATTCATTAATACAGACTCATTGGAATAAAAATTTATTTGCGTCAGACTAATTATACTACATTTGAGCATCTTCTGTAAATGCCAAGGATCTATTACAGATATTATACATAGAAAACTCTTGTTATACGTAGCTTCCTCACAATTTAAATATCTGGCTTCCAATAGCGTATTTTTACTGTTGAATTTATTCTAATAAGCTTCGTTTGCAATTTCTCTCCATATAAATAATTTCAATTATATCCAGGTGAAGCGTTGCTTGAGAAGCCCACGTGTTATCTTAGGTGCAATAATAAAATTATTATTAATTAAAAATAGAAGGTTACTGTGAAGTGTTCCGTACATTTATGGTAACGGATTACTTCTGGATCTGTATAAGTAAGCCTCAATTATACCCAGTTCACAGTTTCACACTCTGTTATTCGCTACTCTTTCGAGTTTCTTTAATGATTTAATACTGAATCTGATGGTTTTCCAATTTTTATAGATTTCTTAACATAATAGTTAGTATGATTCAAATAACATTTCTTAACATAATATCACACCTTAGCATGTTTCTTAACAGGCTTTACACGATATAAATTGATTTTTATTTTCCAAGTTAACATTAACATCTTATAAACTAAGAAAATCCAAAGAAAGAATTGTAAAAGTGAATAAAAAAAAGAATTCTACAAATAGTACAATTACCTTCACTACAGTTTATTTTGAACTCAATTAAACACCTAGGTATAAGTCCTAGGCATAGGCTGCTTGTTTTATACCTAGGTCTCTTAACTAGGTATCTTAGAGGTGATTAAATGTCATTTGAAAGATACAATCATATCGTATTTGAGCTTACCAGTTTCCTGAGCATGAAGCAAACTTCGCTTACGTAAACCACCGATAATTCTAGAGAGTCTCCAATTGCGTACTTATCAAAATATTTAATAATTATCTGCAACAATCTTACAGCTGGCGCTCCATTAATGTTTAGCAAATACTTATTAAACTCTAATTTATTCGATTATTTCTGCATATTTAGTACACCTCATGCGTAAGCGATGACGTCCGTATCTGCAATTACATTCGCAAAAATCGAAAAAGCAGCAATTTTCTACGCTTACCATGATAGTCATTTGCCACCTACATGGGGTGTATCGAAGTATTAAATCGCAGCATTCGACCGTTAGCGGTGAAGCCAAGAGCGGGTAAATTAGTCCAATCTGCGGGAGATATTCTCATGGCGATAATTTGAGAAAATTAAATGACACATAAATCGCTGACAATACGGTGTTCATATGTTTAAAGGAATGGAAACCGAGTGCGCACAACTTCGACTTACTTTCCTTTAGTCGACGAATTCACTAGTATTTCTGAATAGATTCTTATTACTATTGTGAAAAATGGTCATATTAAAACGATATAGAGTTATATAGAGTTATCCTGAAAGTTGGTTGGCATTAGTTTGACTTAGATCTTTAGAAAGACAGCTTCAGGAAGTTGCTGGAAAATTTTGCAAGGTTGTTGAAAGTACTCGACTTTACAAGAATAGATATGATAATATTACATGTATATCTGACTTACTAAACTCTAATTTGTCAGTCAATAATTTTTATACAAAGGCAATTTCTATGTCAGTGCCATGACCGGAAACAGTCTTCGAGACTACTTTACTAGCTCATGCTTGTTTTGTTAATGTTTTTTTTAGATAGTGCTTATTGCAGCAAGCACAGATACACGACTTACTGTCCCCGCACCGAATACACACCCGTGCCACGAGTGCTTACAATATTATTTATCCACTAACCTGGGCTTAGAACCACGTTTCCGGGGTGGGGTTCAAATGAAATCTAGCGGGAGGGGAAGGGACCACGACTCCCTCGGTTCTTGTCTAAAACCGCCAGCATCTGTCGGAACTGTAGCACATATTTGCATAGAATCAATCACAACCAACCAAACCAACCCTAATTCTCCCAAAACAACATATCACCTGCTTAGAAAAGTTTATTTTCTGCGCTTTGATTAGTTGATTTTTTCAATATTTGCACATATGTACTATCTATCCAGTGCTCTGCCACGTGGCAGGTCCAAGGCAATAATTCATACACATAATCAACTATCTTGTTCTTTAATGTGCATACCATCGACCAACCCAATAAATCCGTCTCGTCACAAAGGCTTTGCCTTTTCCACCCCTAAAATTATGCCTTTGTTCTACTAAAATATAGGTTTCTGAAATGGTTTTCCGTTGCCTTCCTCAGTATCTGCGTTAGTTGGCTCTTACGAAACACGTGCAGTTATCGGTTGCACTGTTCTCAAATATCCCGGATCCAACACGGGAAATCAGTACTACATTTCCTATATCAACGAACCGCCACTGCAACTTTTTCCACTCGGAAGTCAGTCGTGGTTGATGGCGACATTACGAACTGACACGGCGAGTGGAGGAAATGGAAGTGCTACGTTATTGAATTTTTTTCACATAATAGATAATAATCGTGATGACATCTTCCCGTCCAACCTCATCTTATATCATCTTCATTAGCATACAGACTGCATCCAGTGCGAGAGAGTAGCTTAAAGTTTTGGGGACCAAAATTTGATGGATGATTTTTTTGCATCATTTCAGAAAAACGGTTAGGTCTATCTCTTTATTCGTAAAAAGACGGGATTAATAACAAATAAAATGGAAGTACAAAACATGCAGGTTTAAACCATAAATACACAGATATCACTAATTTGCTAATAATTTAATAAACGCATATAGAAATAAGGAGTCGTGTGGTCCATGCCCCCTTGATAAGCCCATACCTACTTTACAAGAAATTTTCACCCGATTCATATAAAGTACCGGAATAAGACATAATTTATTAATTTAAAATAAAATGTCTACAGTTCTTTTAAGAGGAAGGGTAAAAGATACTATATACCCGCCTCAAACTTGGGGGTCCGACCCCCCAGCCCCCCCCCCTAAGTCTCTCGTCATGACTTCATTTTATATCAGCATCTACTGTGCATCATCAGTATACGAACTACAGCAAGGTCAATATGGTCTTATTCCATCGGGGACATGTTCAAGAAAGTAATTCTATATCTCATACTATATATTTTACTATTAGACACTAGTATAAACCGACCGATAACTACATGTGTGCAAGAAGCGACTAGCCAAGACAACCACAGCCTCCACAAACGCCGAAAAATCGCACCGAAGCCATTATTATGTTAACAAAAACACCTTATAGATTGCTATTCAACACCAGAGTAACTGTTGTATCAGAATCTGATGCTGTACCCATCAGTTTACGAAATAAAATGCTGTATCGATAGCACAGTTTATGATATAAAATGGCAACAAATAAGGTAATCTTACCAATAATATACTTTGTTGCAAACTAGTGAAAAGGCCTTTGATAAAAGATTTCTAATGAACAATTCATAAATTGTGATTTTGTTTCACCCTCCTCCTCCCCCCCCCCCGACATTCGATGAATATGTAAATAGGCTCTCCTGCAATTCTTTTCTTCCTTCGCTCTGCTACCGACCTACAGGCCAGACAATGATTCACACACATAACATTCACCCATACAGTAGATTGCTAATTAGTTTTCAACAACTAGTCATTCTCTGCGACTCGTTGTCCCAGAAACTGTTCCAGAATCGTGACACACGCCACTGCTATTTTATAGTAATGATAAACTTCTGTACTTCGCTATCTAAAACGTATGTAATATAGGAATAGCCTACTTATATGCAATTTGTGTAACAGCCTTGCCCTAAATATTTTCTAGCCACGAAAGGCCTTCTGCTGTAGTAGCATAGGGGGCCTATTTGAAATGAATTTCAGCACTCCATCGTATACATTACATTACTAGATTACACAAAATTACACGCCGCACGCGATGCTGCAAAATTAAAGACCTTATCGGCTGAAATGCGGAATAAAGCTGCTGTTTCTATTAGCTTGTCTAAATAACAGTCCGTCTTAATTCCATTAAAAAAAGTTAAATTTTCTTAATAATTAGACTATAAAATCAGATAAGTAGAAATTCGTAAGTATGCTATCTTTTTACTATTTTGAGATATAGGCCTACTCTTTGATGTCAAACAAAAAACCCACAAAATTAAGAAGTAACTGAAAGCAACAAGAAACCAAATATTAATTTATGAAGTTGTAGTTACAATTTTAATTCCAGTAAGTGGCGTAGCGAGGGGGGGGGAGGGGAGTGAGGCGAACCGCCCAAGGCGGGACTTGTCCTAGGGGAGGCACTTTCGGTAAAAGGAACGACATTTTCGAAAATTATGATAAAACTATATCCCTGGCGAGCGCAGTTAGTCAACAAATAAAAAATCATAAAAAGGTCATCAATTCCACCAAGTAATAATTCGCCCCAGGCTGCACTTGGCCTCACTATTAAAGGTATTGTTAATTCAGTTAATAGTAGTCCATTGTTTATGTCCCCTTCATTTCCCTTACACCATCCATGGATGATGTACGATTAGGACCAGGCTGGGACTCGAACCCTCATCAACCATGGATGATGTACGATTAGGACCAGGCTGGGACTCGAACCTTACATCATCCATGGATGATGTAATGATGTTAAACCTCTACTATTATTATTATTATTATTATTAATTACACTCTTTATTCACCATATCATACTTGCTTATTTACTTTAGAAGACAGTTGGTATCTGGATATCTGAATCTGAATACACTAAGAAACATGTTAACAAACATCCTTGAAAATTTCAAGCTGGTATCACTAACTGAACAATTCCTCAATATTCTGGCAATAATGCGCCCTACTATAACTGGCGAGGAATGTGTCAAACTTAAATGCATTTACTTTTTGTATAAAGCCAAATGTCGCTGTAAGTAAGCGATTCCGGGCCATTGCCCTGCATCCAATTCTAAAGCTACCGGAGTTTCTTTCTATAGTCGAATTATTTCATCAATCATACGTGGAAAATACTGGATACATTCTGGAACTCGGCGTAATTCTCTACTTCCGTTAACGGAAATTGACTTCACACGACTCAGAACACAATTCAGCCGATAAGAAGAAACTTTTGCGCCACATTAGCAACAATGTCTAGAATTTTGCATCTGGTTCACTTTAGTAGGGCGAATGATTATATATGTTATCAACTGTTGTAAAGTTGTTGTTAAAATGTTGTCTCATAGCCTATGTAGGGAAATTCTTGTCCCGCATGTTATCGATACTGTACAAGCACTTTCTCTCTCAGTGCACTGCCCAATGGCAGGTCCATGACATATAACTTGAGAATAGACCAACTGAAAACTGCACATGTTCTCTCAAAAGCCGACTAACGCAGATACTAAGGAAGGTAACGGGAAACCACTTCAGAAGTCAGAATCTTCCCAAGTAAAAGGCTACATGGTAGGCATAGCCTTTGTGATGGGATCATCACTTGTTGATCGATGGAGTGCTCGTTGGTGAGCGTGATTAGCAGACTGTGTATCTGAATATGTACCTTGGACCTGCCATTTAGAAGTACACTAGAGAGAGTGAGAGAGAAAGAGAGAGAGAGAGAGAGAGAGAGATAGAGGCTAAGTAAGATGGAGAGCTTCGGGCTGAGAGACAGCGTTCAGTGGACCTCTGTCACACAGACAATTATCCGCTATCAATAGAGCTACTGAGCTACCACCTAAAGCGTTCTTCAGCGCCACATTGATATCAGTTCAAATAAATGAGAATCTATCGCCTCATCCAGCAGGCTCATCTTCTCTTTGGGTGAGAAACCGGACGCCAAATCTTCATCGATTGATTGAAAAGTTCCACGAAAGCAGACAGAGTTGTATCGCTGCAGACCAACAGACAGACGCAGCAATAGAAAGCCTTTCTCGCGGTTATCACCTGACAGGGCGTGGGTCCTCTTGCCTATTTCATCAATGAAGTCTGCTCCTGAAGCATTGGTGGTGCACGCCCATGGTCTCAAAGGCAATGGGTACAAACGTGTATCTTCCCATTAACTCAGAGTACTTCTGTTCTTTCTTGGCAGCTGCAGCTTCTGCGGCTGAACCAGCGGACAGGCTTCATGATTTAATGTTAGGCCTACTGGTCGCAAGGGTGTCTGTAACTGTAACGTCCCAGGTGACACATTTCCCTCAGACCACGGGATCTGGGTTACACCATCAGGCCGCTTACCATATTAGTTAAATCTATCAAAATATAGCTACACTTAAATTTGAATTACAAAATCTTTGTTAACTTTATGACTTTTTGCTTGAGCTTTGAATAGTTTAGACATTAAGAATGAAACTCTGCTACTAATTCTACGTATTACGTATTTTGTACGCGATTATTTCGCATAAATAGCTTATAACATTGTGCGATTGTCATGACTGAATTTCTAATAAACTACTACCGTACTGCTACTATATTCGAAATTAAGACTTGCCTAATTACTTAAATCTATTCTACGAAATAGTTTTATCATAGATTCCTACATACGTTGAGTCTGTTACAAGTTACAACGACCACTGTGAGACTGTGTGCGTAGTTAGATACTCTGGTAGAGACCTAAAGGAGCAGAAAGAAGCTAGGAGAGCAGAACTGGCAAATCGAAGGTGGGGGAGAGGGGTGGAGCCCCCTCCTTAACAAAAGTTGTGAAGGCGACGGTGAATTTTTCATTTGTTTGTAACTTTTTTATTTAAGTCAGACACTTTTGTCAATTTTTTGATAATTCAACTCCCCCCTAGTCTCAAATCAGGCTGGATATACCACTGAAGAGTATTGAGATCTGACAGTCGTTCATGTTCTCTCTCTCTTTCTCTCTCTCTCTCTCTCTCTCTCTCTCTCTCTCTCTATCTCTTTCTCTCTGTCTCTCACTATAACAGTCTCTTACCTTCTAACTCTTGTTGATGAAACTCTTCTCTTTAGGAAATTCTCGCAAACCTACTGTTTTATTTCAAACTAGTGAAGAGGCCTTTAATAAGGCTTTCTACAGAACAAACATGTCACAAATTTGGATTCTTTCTCTTTATTTTTTTGTTGGGGGGGACTCCGCCCCTCTCCAACTCCTCGCCATTCAATGGTGGATTGTCCAAATTAATTATCTGATTTACTAATTTAGGCCTGGGCTTTTTCACTTGACTACTTTTTAATTTACTCACTCCACTTGTCTATTCCTTCTTTCACTCCTAACTTTTTCTCACTCCTAAACTCAAGTAGACCTCACAGAGTTCATTTCTGATCACACGTTGAAAATTCTCACACTTTATTCCTTCACTTGATCAATCATTCACCTCATTCAGACCATTGTTTACCCGATCTTTCTATTCCTCTTTCATTCACTGCAACTTCCAGACCCTTATGCAACTTTCTTTTACAACTTTCTTTCATTCTGATATTGTAGAAGATGTATAAAAATATACTTTTAGAAAGGACTTGTAGAAAATAAAAATTGAATTTACAGAACAGAAGTTCAGATGGGATAAAATGAAAATTGTCATTGCTGTTGGCCTATACATATTAGTATGGAGAGTGTGTGGAAAGGCTGACAAGTACACATGAGTCATGGCGCAGATCAATCATCACTCTGCCCCTCACTGCGACATCTGCTTTAGTTGCCTCCTACGACATATGCAGTTTCGGTTGGTCTAAATTATCTACCCCATGACCCAATTAGAAGAGTTTTAGAGAAGTCAACAAGCGGACATTGGCTTGAAATGGTGGAAGCTCATGATGGCCAACTTTCTATTAAAAGTCGACAATTTAAAGAATAATTATTTCTAATATAAACTCACTTCTCTCCGTAAATAGACTAATTAATTATTCTCTCTGAAATTTAATTTGTTTTTGGTTGTTTTCGTTTAGGTCCTACATCAGACCAGTGGCGATTCTGGCTTATGCAGAATTGGGTGACCAGAGGGGTGGCAAAGTAAATTTTGTTGGGGGCCCATATGTAACATTTTTAGATGTTTCCATACATTGTATTATAGAGACCATTTTCATTTTTGGGGTGGACAGCCTTTCATTTAGGATGGCCATGGCCATCCCTCAGAAACGCCACTGCATCAGACTAACTAAACGTTAGTCTCTCAAATTGCTTGGAACCTGGATCCCGCAACTTGCTAAACCACGCACAAACGCTTTATGTGCAACGATTTAATTTCCCAGTAAATACAAGGATATCCTATTTTAATCCTGCCAATGTGGACATAGGTCCCGGTAACTTAGGAAGATCTCATGTATTAAATGTGAGTTTCTATATACGACGAGCTATTAAATATTTACTAACACACCTGCTGCATAGGTTGAGACCTTTGAGAACAGGCAGTGCTCGAATTACGCGGGGGGGGGGCCGAGCCATCAGTTACCAAAGATTGGAGGGGTTGCCAAACCCGGTAAAATAGCAAAATTCATGATTTGTTTTTTCTTTAAACATTTGTTTATTGCAACATAACTCAAACATAGTTGATAAAATATACGCGTACAGTAATAGTACAATAGAGCAAAAGAAGCAGCCGAGACTCTGTGAGGCCATCGGATTAAATCCGATGTGTTCCGGGCCCGTCCCCCCGGGCCCCTGGATAGCTTTTCAAAGGTCAGCAATTTACGTACATATTTGTACGACATTGTTGGGGGCACATAGACACGCCTATGTCGCTATTTTGGGCAGAAACTTCCAAAATCAAGTTGATTTGCTAGAATGTTAACGCCATTGTCTCTATTATGACGGCCCTGACATCATCTCTGGCTGAGGAAAGGTACTTTAAACATTATTATTATCATTTGATTCCCCCATTTGTATTTTTATAATTCGTACACAGGTCAGTTGTCCACTTGCTGAACTGAAGAGACGAACATATCTAATGTGCTCTGTATAAAAATAGACAAGCGATACTGGTGTAATGTCAAAACTTGATCTTTCGTGTCAAGATGGCAAGGTCTGTTTAAGACAGCAGACACAGTACCCCACGAAAACTTGTAATATATTTAAACACTTCTCAAAATTTTGTCACAATCCCAATCCCACCACCAATCCCAACCCTAAAAATTAAAGAAGAAAGGAAAGTTATGAAAACAATGAGATATGTATAAATATATTACATAGGGCAGTATAGCTTACCGTACAAATTCGCGAACAGTGCGTCAGAGAACTTGTAAACAAAAATGCAACAAACTCTTGGGCACGGGTGCGTACCGGTTCATAGTAAGTTAATCCTGCATGTGCGTCTACTGCATTGGTGTACGCAGAGATACGATTAACCAGTTGCACGGTAGACTGCAAAATACCTAGACGAGACAGGAAAAAAGAAAGGAAACTCTGTATTTGAAACAATTATAGAGTATCCAAAATTCTATACTCTGCTATATATTCAAAATAATTCTAATATTCATCAAATGCAATAAATTCAACGAGCCAAACAATCAATAACTCAACAGACTTATAATATGTAGCTTAACAGAATCTCAGTAGGGTTTATAAAACATGAACAATGGAAGCTTAAGTAAATTAAAAAAGTGAATGAAATGGTGACTACTGATGAGGGAGCCTGGAAATCAAAGTCTGTACCTTAATGGACTTGCATCATGTTTGATCAGTGTTAACCGCAGCCCTCATTCAGCAAAAGTTTGTGACTATTGCTATCTGCGTTTAAGTGGACCAGTGCTGTTGGAAACTTCCCTGATATCGCCGTCGGATGATGAAACAGAAGTTCAACCATATTGGATTGTATTGTGGTCTACTATGCAAGTCGTCTACTGTATAGCAGTCATTGCATGAACTCTCATTCTGAAAAGCATATAATTGTAACGCAAAGGAATTTGTGCTATGGACTTAAATTATTTCAATATTATAGACGAATGCTTAATATACAATCTTTATTTAAACTATTTCATCCTCTGACTGTTTTGCGATAGTTTTCTTCATAATTTCATCAGTACTGGTTTTCCACCACTGAGGTACAAAAGTCTCTGCCTCACAAATAACTTCCGATGAAGAATTCCTGATCACCAGCGGACCTTTTGCTACGACCTCCTCCACCCGGAGTAGACCCAATCCGTGCTTTCCGTTAAAATGTCTAATCTTTCCGCAAGATTTTCCCGCACTGGTCTCAATCGTGCAGGATTTGTCTATTACTGCATCGCTGAAAGGATACAATTAGAGAGAGAGAGAAATAATGATTAATTATCATTACTTTGCCTTCCTTTATATTTCTTATCTCAATGCCAAATACAAACAATAGGTACAAAAAGGGAACAAATTAGAAGATTGTGCTCATAAAAGAACTTAGGCTCTTTGTGGTTATTACAATACAATGAGTATTTAACGTCTGGTTCCTCACCTAGATGAAGTAATAATAGTAGCCTTTTTGTTTGATATTAAAATACAGTACAATACAATGAGGATTTAAAGTCCGAAATAACTTTATATTTACAAAATCATATTAGAATTTATGTTTCATATAGGCATACCTTTAAATTGAGAACATATTATATGTAATAAATGTAATATTGTTATAGCGTCTAATAATAAGATGCTCAGGAGATGGAAACATCAGTATTTAACAGATTAATTAATTCAATATTAATATTATTATAAACATCTTAATAATTACTACTGTACAACTGTACTGTACAATTAATTCTCAAAAGTAAATATACCATGAAGCGACAAGAGGCATGAGTCTTTTTCTAATCACTCCGGTGTACTGAGTTCTTGCAGTTAATTCTTGACCCACGTAGCAGCCTTTGTCAAAGCTTACTGTTAACAAAATTAAATAAAGATTTAAGTAAATAGTACAATAATTTGCATCCATTATATAAATTATAATCAAACACTATGTCTATCCTTCATGCATTTATACATGTATATTATATATGTACGATTATAATTTTATCTTGATTAACACATATCCTCTGAGAAAGAAATAGAAATTTGTCTTAAAAGTTGATTGCAAAATAATTCTTAAACAAAAAAGCAAGAACAGGTGAGACGTGTTAATTTGTGAACTTATCAACTTTGGAAGCAACGGAAATTTTCACAACTTTAGTAATATATAACCATATACTATGGCTTTTATAAAATTCTTGACATCTGTTTCATCATCTGACGATGACATCAGTCACGTCTCCAACAGCACAAGCAATACGAACTGGTCCACTCAAACGCATTTAGCAAGTCACAAAACTTGTGCTGAAAGAGAAAAGGGGTGAACTTATTCACACGAAAACAAACAGAAATTTCCGCCAAAATTAAGAAAAGACGCAGAGTTTACATACTTCCATTGAGAAAGGTGAGGTTGGACTCTAGTGGCAGACATTCACCAGGTGGTAGATCTGTCGTGCCCTCACTGAGACCAATCTGATACCTGAGTGGCTCGTACACTCCCGTACACACAGCGCTGTTCTCTATGACTGTACTACCTGTATAACGACAACAATTACAGTGCTACCGTCATTCGTGACAACATTGTACTTATTATAATAATAAATACATTTATAAAGTGCAACTCTGAGAAAAATGTCACAGTAGCGCTATATGGACAATGAAGAGTCAATTAGGCCTGCAGAAAAAGGCCACAACCGGTGTGGCAGCATCGACATAGCATCAACTTGAACATCTAGCATCACTACCAATTTACCAAACAAGCTCCCATCCATGACAAAATATAGCATCACTCAGTCCAATCGGATATCTGAGTGAATAATACTCTCCCGTACACACTGTTCTCTGTAACTGTACTACCTGTACAAAAAGTTAACAACAACAGCAACAGTGCTTCCGTCATCCATGGCAACATCTAGCACAGCTACAGTACAAACTGGGGGTGGGTGGGGTTTGAGCTTTTGTAGAGTGTGTGCCTCAGAATAAAGTGACGTGGGATCAGTTGCCAGGTCAGTTGACAAGAAAAATAATCACCATTATTTAATCAGGATGTCTGGTAGGATTTAAGAATATCTACAATCTACGGCAAATGCATGATTCACCATAGAGTGGTATCAAAATAATAAAACACAAAAACAGCAACTTAGAAAGGAAACTAGCACGTGCACGGAATGTTCATCAGATGATGAAATGGAAGGTAGACTGTTTTTTCATTTTGTCTTAT
>JAQFZF010000176.1:0-20888 GCA_034695365.1 Enchytraeus norvegicus
TATTTTAGCCAAATCGGAATATGTAAGTGCCGTGAGCCTTTATCTCCGTTCACGCATACCTTCGATAACTCGTGCAATATTGATTTGTGTAATGTGTATGTTGTGATTTAATAAATAAATAAATAAGGTTATTCGAATATCTGCGCTGGCTGTCATTGTATGTTATCTAAAGGCAAAGATAGATAATTAGGAGTGGAGTGTAGTAAAATAGAGCATAAAAATTAGAAATAAATAAATAAAAAGACGCCACTTGGCGAATATGTCAAACATGTGCGGTTGTCACGTGTAAGAAATATGCAACGAAAGAAAACCATAGATGAAATCCGTACATATGCAATATTTAGTGTCATGCAGGCAATGTCCACAGCATGATAGGCCTCTACATTCTTCTGTTCGATAAGACTTTCAATTGACTGTGGTACCGGTAACTTTAATGTTTGTATTGTATTATATCTTTTTGTCAATAACTTGTTGTCAATTGCCGTATTTAGTCTCAGAATGCTGTTGGTTTTGCACAAATATTTTTAAAACACTAAAATATGTACAAACACACCCCATAGAAATCACCTGCTATGATTTCAGAGGCATTTATGTTGTTGTACAAAGTCACCCCGACCCATGGGGTGACTTTGTACAATTTTTGGAGTTTTAAAAAAGGTGGAAAAATTGTGTTTAAAAATTCAAAACTTCTCTAGTGGCATTCCAATACCCTACCCTATCACCATACCAATTTTCATCTTGAAATCTTTGAATTTGGCAGAGAAATTTAAAAAATGCTTTAAAAAGCGTACAAAGTCACCCCATGTCACGGTAGTTTTGTGTGCATAATAATAACAGAAAGTACCAAACTGTTATACTCTACTGTATATAAATGTAAACAGTCCTATATGTAATATGAGTTGATTTGACACAGAGCAAACGACAGCAAAATAAAACACACACACCACACCCACACCAAATAGCACGCAATAGTAATAAGCATCCTAAAATTAAATCAGTTCAATACAAAAATCACCAGTACCAGACAAACAGATAGTCAATAAAAATTATTGTTATTAAAATACATAAGACATTATAAAATCCAATAAAAACTACGTGTAGGGATTGTAGGCCTACATTAACACGTTAAAACCTTGAGGGAGTGACAGTTCAAAGTTTATGTAGATTGTAGCTTTGATCCGGCCCATAGACCAGTCAGAGCTAGTATCGTGCATATGAAATAGAGACAAATATTAATTTCCATTATAATGCAGAGTAAAATGTTCCATTATTTTACTACGACTAGTAGACAAGTTTATAGACAGATTCTTAATAAAGGAGATTTTTCTAAGATAATATATATTTATAAAATCCAATCTTTGTAAATTACATATTAGTAATCTTACCGACTCCCATTTATTATAATTAAAAATCTTTCTATATACAGAGTTCCACAAATAATTTATTTGTGCAAGTTCTGTCACATTCAAATTAAAACTTTCAATGGCATACGTCAGAATAGGTAAACAATAAGATTCTATCAGTTGTATTGTAACATGAATTCAACTCACAATGGAAGCTGTATTGTTTGTTTGATTTATATAACGCCTTGCGTGAGTGCTTATGAATGCATGTAACTGCAGTGCGTTTGTGTTACTTTTTGCGCTTGCTGAATTGTTGCCTTAAATGGCTATGTCTCACAGCTGAGCCTTTTGGAAACGGTAGTTGATTACGCGCTCCAGCCACGTCTCCGCCATGTGTTGCTTATTCTTGCTGGGCTCGTCCGTTACGGTGCTTCAGTGCAGCGAAACCGACTTTAAACTCACTAAGCTATCATGTCCCACTTCAACATAATTCGGCTTCATAGAGCCGATTAGTAACGGACGGTGTTTTGCAGAACTGAGCCACAGACAATTTTTTTATGTTTAGAGAAGTAACTTCAAAGTAGGAATGACATTTGAAAAATGTTGATTTTATGCTATATAAATATAGCTAACACACTTAACTATCACTATACAGCCTAAAAATAATGTTTTTTATGATTTCATTCGAACTTTATAGCCATTTATCTCAACTTTAACAACTTGTCTGTGGCTCAGTTCTGCAAAACACCGTCCTGTTACTGTTAGCATTTGACTATATACAGAGATATTTATCGTCGGTTTTGTAAAACAAAGGCGATGTCAAGGGCGCCTTAATTACCGTGGACCGCTCGTCAAATTTAGTCTAACCACATTTTAATTAGAGGTACAGTAACCGACTCTATCCTTTAACAAAGGTAGATACTTTATCTCAAAATAAACGCCATTTCTTAAAAAAGGTATTGATTGAGATTATTTTAAGTTAGCACGAAAATAAACTTCTTTTACTAAGAAACCGGGTACCCAATATCCACTAGGTTTACTAATCTGTCATGCCCATTGCACGTATTGCTTATACATTCATCGCATTATCGAAAGTAGTTCATTAGCAATTATTGTAACTAGATCAACTAATTAATTAACCATTCAATTAAGCATCTGCATTGGTCTATAATAGGTAGGCGTATAGAAACGGCATGTCTGTGTTCTAGCCTGTATTTAGTGATATCAAGTTCTATAGCTTATGTTATTGATGATTTTAGCTCACGAAAGTCAGATAAATGCATGCTCATATGAAATAACTTGTTTTTTAAATAAATTTATACTCTGTTGAAGGCGGTGACTCTCCTGACGGCACAGGAGGCGCAAGTCTCGTCAGTTCTCAAGGTCGCTCCGGCCAGGATCGAGTACGTGGAGCTGTTGCATACCAGGTGTTAGTGGCGGTGGTCAGATGAAATAAATATAAAACAAATCATACATAATTAATATCGTCCCATATTGCTTAAGTCGAATACACCAAATTCTTCGGAGTAACTTTGGAGGGATGACTGATATCGGTCATGCCCTCGACCCTCCACACATAAGCTTTGGAGGGAAGTTAATGCATTAAATTTCTAAATGTTTTAATATTTAAATTATCCCAGTATGGGATTTTCCGCGGGGGGGGAGAGGCGTCGAACGACCCCACTGTAAGTCCTAACCCCCACATCCACTTTGAGCTTTGATCAATATGTTTTTTAAATATTAAGACCATTATTTTTTAAGTTCGCTCGCTCACGACATATTTCTCAACATCAAATTTTATGCATCAAAATGCTCGGATTTCTACTCTTTCAATCCAGCTCTTCCAGTTGTTAGCTTGCTACGGAAGCCTGTTGTAGGAAAAGTCAATGTCATAACTGCATGGCTCATTCATTATATCAGCTTTTGGCATAAATTAAACACTAGCTTATAAATCGTTCAATAACATTTTTTGTGGCTTTTTGAAAGAATGGATAGTCTATTGCTTGCTTTATCCCTTATATAGAAATAAACATAAAATATTTCGCTCGCTCCGCTCGCGAATAGGTTTTTATGTCCTCTGATCTTAACATTCTGCACACTCATGATTATAATTTCATTACTTCATATTTAATCATAGAGGCTACGTTTTTCATGGAACAAGACTCTTTTCATACAAGTAGGAGGCCAATACAAGACAGCCGCTTAAATATTTAACAGTTTTTATTGCTTCTGTTGCATTGGTGCAGTGTTAGTACAGCGCAACCCCCACCTCAAATTTGACAAATACCACACTGGATTATCATACAATGCACATTTATTTTCTAAAATTGATAGTAATGCGTTAGATCATCTGGGGTTTCTTATTCTACTATAAATTAGTCCTCTAGTGTACAGATAACCGAGATAAAGTAAGTTCCAAGAGTACAGAGAGAAGTGGATGTGAAAATTCCAGTTAGAATGTTGTATACAGGATGGAATAATTGTCGCGAGCGCAGCGAGCGAAAAATTTTTTTTTGCCCCCCTCTCAACATTTTTTCGATCCACCGGTGCATCCCCCCCACTGGTTTGCGCCGCAAATACCACCCTGGATATTAGTAGTGTAATTTAGAACCCTATAGTAGGGATTAGTCTAACTAGTCTATTCGATAGGGGATTAGAAATAATATTCGCTATAGGCCTAACATTATAATTTTTATAAATTTGAGGAGATAATTATTTAATTAATTGTCATTATTTGATTCATTTAAATGATTTTAATCAATATTTAAACAAATTATGTTTGCGTAGGCCTATTCGTAGCTGAAATTAAAATTAACTTACTAATTGTAATTTGTAAGTTAACTTACATTTAACTTACATTGATTTGTACTGCCGTTCTTCTTGTGAAAGTTTAAAGCAACTTTACATGTCAAGCGCAAGTGGCCTAACCGAGATTACAATAACAAAGCTAAGCTTAATTAGAACCGGCTAATGCTCGAACTACGGAGGGTGCCGACCCCATTGGCCTCACCCCTTAACAGACAGAGATTTGAGACGTCCAGGGCATGGAATATATCCCCCAAAAATTTAACAAGTCCAACCAAAATTTAACAAGTCATGGATAAATTCGTTGCTTTTTGACTAGCCCCCCTCCTCTCCCCTCGGCTCTCCCCAACAGCTTTTCGACGGCCCAATTGGATTCCTATTCCAGCTCTTCTTAGGCCTATCCCAAATTTATAGACGAGTCTTTTGTCTAATTCATTATAAACACAATTTGTAAAAAAATTAACTACCGTACCCACTAATTGGCAGCCTACCCGTAGAGCCCCTTACTAACATGCCGCTAGCTGAAACACTTAATTAATTAATTAATTAATGAAACCCTATTGAAACACTTCAATACTTCAACTGTTTTACAGGAACTATCAACACACTCACTAACACACACTCACAGAGTGAGCAGTCACGGCAGTTGAATCAGACTCCGTTCCGTTAGCGGATCAACTAACATGAGAAAATATCATTCATCAGCAGTCTCGAAACGTTGATGTTATAATAATAAAAATAATTAAGGTCGAAATTCCGTTTCTTCATCCAGGGACCATGTTAGGGACGTTACTAGGCCTATCAGTCAGCATCAATAGCATACTTCTACAGTAGATTTTGGAAGCACTTAAATATTAACAGTAAAGAAAGCATTAGCCTAGCTTGCCATAGGCCACAATCAATCAATTAATGAGAATTTAACGTCCGGTCCCTCACCCGAAGGCGATGTCAGGGACGTCTCAGCGGGAATGTGCAACTACAGACAGCATCCAACCACCAGAACACTCCTGCAGATGCACAAGCCGAAAGGGAAAATGAGATCCAAAACAGTGCAAGTTCGTTGTCGAAGGCTAGAAGGTCTGTTAGAACAGATCTAGGGTGGGAAGAGATGAGTTTTGAGATTTCCTTGGAAAGTAGTAATGCAAGTACAAGATCGCAAATCTTGTAGCAAGGAATTTCATAGTGTTAGAGCAGCATAGCTAAACGAGGTAACTGGTAACAACCGATGAGGTAGCTGGTAAGACCTGCTTGTCTGGATTTTGAGCGACTGATTTATTGGTCTAGCTCACCACAGTAGTAATGGTTCACATCACCTTCAATGCCTCATTGCACCATCAGCGTTAGTCGCTTCTTATGAACATGAGCAGTTTTCAGTCAGTCTCTCATCTCAAGTTTTCTTGATCCAACACTGAATACTAAAGGTCAATCAGGCCTACAGCCTCTCAGTACATATAATTTATATCCCATCCCCTTCAATATTATTGGGATATTAAATGAGACACAAGTTTTTAAAACAAGTCTGCAACTCATATTCTTTATTGGAGTTAAAGTTTTTCATTTGACTATAACACATCATAATGACCAATGAAATTCACAGAAAACAGTGTAAAGCTTAGTCAAATAAATAGTATGAATTTATTGCCATGTTTTAAAAAGAACAGATGCATGCTCTATTGTACATTACGATGAAAATAAGATAATATTGTAAGCTTTGTATTGTAATATTGGTGAATAAGTCAGTACAATTATTTAAAGCATTAATTACAAATTATAATTTGTTGACTAACATTACAGTCTATAATACTGTATTAAAACGATACAGATTTGGACAACGGTACAATGCATGAATTTCTTAGTCACCCTTACCTACTGTAGCACAATAATTACCGAGCACACAATCGATCCCTCATTTGAATTATCTTTTTATAATGGTTTTAGCATATCACAGTTAGTTAATAAATTGGAAATATGACTAAAGGCTAAAGCCGAATGTAACGTCAGTTATGCGGCCTAACGGTTACATCAGTAACAGATGAGCCCTGGGATTCGAACCTTGAGCCTATGTTACCCTAGTCGGACACTTAACCGATGTGCTACTGGCTCGGCAATAGTGATGCACATAGACTCCGACATAGCTTTTCACAGTGGCTAATGGAAACTAACAAATCAGTTTACTACTGAAATTGAGTTACCCGTTAGACAGGATACAAAATAAAAAACCTCTTTTACTCGCCAACTCAGTACATTTGTTACTGAATACAGTTACTGAACAATCTCTATATAGTATATATCCAAAAAATATTACATCTAGGTAAAATATCATCAAAATAGGCAACATGATGTAAATATGTTTCTCTCAGCATGGAGGGATGAACTCAAAGGAAACCTGGCACTCTTCAGTATAATATATATATAAGAAGTCAAATGGCAAGATCAGGCACGAATTTTTTGATCCTGTGTCTGCGTTAGCAGCTAAATCTACAGCAGAGATACGATTAATCAGAAGAGTAGAAATATAAGTGTTAGCTTTCTTCTCCTGCATTGTTGGGTTATTCGTATTCTGGAGTGGCCAATTATGTTAAATCAAAATTTGCATCGATCATAAACTTCAATTACAAAAAGCTGCACAAAACAGAAATTACTAAACATTAGTCTAATCTAGTAAACTCCTAACATTAGAAAAATCATATTCTCTTATTTAATCAAAGGTTAACTTATAAATTGGATTGCCAAAAAATACAAAAACATACATGTATAGGCCTATAATAGTCTAAAGAATAAAGTACATAGATGTACATGCATGTAAGGTACATCAAAGCACAAATATTACAGTAGTCAAAATACACAATAATTGCTTATTTACTAGAATGACACAATAATCAATGTAAATAATTATTGTTCAAAAAAGTAAGGTGGAAAATGCACATAAAATTTTAAATAACTCAGACAAAAGTAATTTGCTATTCTTCTTACAATGAGAAGCGCCTGTATTATAAATATTAAATGGAAAAAATAGGAATGACAATCTGAGAAGAATATAAATTTTACTGTTACAACTCGCTAATACTGTTTTATTAATTACTGCTGGCAAATATACAATATTAAACATAAGTGAAAGATAAAAGTATATGACAATTTAATGATTTATTAACATTTCAAACTATCAGAAGCTCACTTGTCTAGATAATTATAATTCATCTAATTTTTTAATAAACTTTTAATGAATTTTATATCTTGTTTTTTGTTTAGAATATTCTGACGTAGATAAACCTATGTTCAATTTTCTCTGATTTTTAACAATTCGAATTCTGAAACATAAAGTATTCGACATACACAAAGAATTTCAAAGTTGAAAAGGGCTCACAGCTTGTAAAAGTGGACAGGAAAAAAAGCCTACTGAATTATAAAAGTCTTAGAACCAATCTGCACACTGTCAAACGACTAGACCATGAATAGAAACACAAAACAAAAATAGAAGAAAAAAATTCCGCTGACTGAAACTGAGAAAGGAATTGAAATCAAAACAATAGTAATATCACATCACTCAGCAATTAATGTATATGTAATTGTAGACATTAATTGCTCTCATTAGTAATTCCTACATGTTTCTCTTTATTCTCATTTGAACTTCATGTGTATCATAGCACTTTGCTACAATCAGAACACTGAGCTATTTTCAATTGTACAGAGTAAGAAATAGTTTTTGAACAGTGTTTAGCGAACCCAACCTTAAAAGAACTCAAAACTATTCAAATATCATAAGAAAGTTTCAGTGTTCAAAGTCTAAAGACCATTACTTAGAATCACATAGAGACACAATTCAGAACTGTTCAATATATTATTTCAATGCAACTACTGGTATCTACTAATTCAAAGCGAGATACAAATAGGTCTACATCATCTCTAGGAATACAATACGTGTATTTACACAATATAATAACATTAATTACATTAATATGCCTAGGAATCGAATAACTAGTAATTACAGAGAATAAAATCCTAGGATTAGTCTACACAGAATTGACAAAAATTGTAAATAGAACCATTGTTGAAATTGCACATATATTAAAAAGCTATTAATAACATGTATGAACAAGATAGTATAAAAGCGCAAAAAACACAAGAATAGCATAACAGTGAGCTTCTAGGAATCAATCAAAATTTAATGTCAGTTTCTAATTGCAAGATGATGTCAGGGACAATGAAACACCATGTAGGCCTACATGACAACACAAACAACAATTATGACAAGGCTAACATCTACCATTAATATCTCATGATTGACCATCAAATATAGTGAGCACTGCTACAAATGTTGAATGTATCAATAGAATTTCAAAATTTTCCTTATTGCACGCTATACGAAATACTGGATATCATTATTAGGAATGAGCAGATTGTTTAATATACAATAGCAATATACCAGATCACTAGAAAACTTAAAAACTAATAGTCAAGAACAAAGGTTTAGATAGATCTAATTTAATATATAGTGCATATTAAAATTACATATAAATGACAAAACAATTAGATCACAATGAGAACTAACAGTCTAGTCACACATTATAAAGAGAGGAGAAAATATACATATTGCAAAGATTATAAAGATAATAGAGTTCGAAAGATTGAACGAAACTAAGGTTTCTGTCTACATAAATATCATACAAGCACACACAGATCATCAGAAAGATTAACATTTCTATTAAGCTGGCTAATAGAAATGTTAATCATTTTTGGCATATACCATTGTACAGCTCTGGCGTATACAATGGTACATGCCAAAGCTGTACCATTGTACCATGTGGTCCATGCAACGAATTTGGTGCAACAGACCAATTGGTTGCTCAAATACCAGACTTGAAGAGGTCCACACTGTCACACTGATTGTGATCCATGGCTGCTAGGCTCCTCGACTCTCCATTGGTCATTTAGCGCTACTGTTTCATTTTGTATAGAGCAGCGCTTCATAGATATACTTCTTGATTGATCCACTTCTAAACTGCGGATTCCATTTTCTCAGAGAGCACCTGGATGACCTTTCTGAACTTGGCGTACCTCTCCTCCGCCTCAACGCGAGCAGACTTGACTCCGAACAATAGAATCAGCTGAGTCTGTAAACACATGACGTCAACGAGCCGTCCGTCAACCCCGGACTCCTCCCCTAGGACCGCCTCCAGACCACGCCCACCTCTAATGCAAACTCTCAACTCACGCGACACGCTGGATAGAACACGCTCTGCCGTGGCTCGATACAGATAACTCTGCTCTGCTATGATACGAGCCGTGTCCAGATGAGCAAGTAGCACCTCGAGTGGGTAACTGTTAGCATCATCATCATCAATTATCTGGCCTGCTTTACCACCCATTAGACCCCCAGTAGTGCTGCCACCTTGAGAGATATTCTTTATGTCACTAGTGTGAGAGTCTGAACTGTTACCGTTTTTCACAATTCCGTTACAATTGTATTTGTTAAGCAATGAAACAAGAGGAAGTATGAATGGGACGGTAACATGTTGTAGGGGCAGGGAACCAGATGAGTTGCGCAGACAGGAAAGAGTTTGAGAGAGCTTGGAGTGAAGCAGCGTGTAACTGGTGTTGTGCTCACGACTCAGCTGAAGCCACGTGCGACGTAAATGTTGCGTCTGTTATAAGCACAAAGATATACATGTATGTATATGTACTATCTCTTATGCACTGCCAAATGGCATGTCTAAGGCATAAATTCCTTCTCTCAATCCACAATCTGGCTCATTAAGCGCACACCGTCGACCAACAAGTTGATCTCATAAAAATGGCTTGCCCTTACCATACCCATAAATGATGCCTTTCTTCAAGGAAAATTATGGTTTCTGGGGTGCTTTTTCATTGCCTTCCTAAAGTGGCTTCGTCAATTGGAAATTTATTAACAATAAATTTCTGTCCTAATGCATATACAGCAATTAAGAAATCAGAATAGATTAAAAAAATATAAACAAAGACATCCTAACAAAAATGTGAATTGATCTCCAAATTACAGTGGCCAACAAAATTTTCCTGAATTAGTTAGTGTTTGAGAGAGCTTGGAGTCTAATATGGTTAGTGATCCACAGTGCATTTGCTCTTTTGTGTTTCGCCAATTTCTTTTGACTTATTTTCGTTTGCTACAATAACTATAAATAAATTTATATTGCATTTAATAACTTTCAATCACTTGCTTAAAAAAGTTTTCTGCACAATTGTTCTACATGTCTGATTGTGTTGTTTGCATGCGTGTTGTTGGTAGTGCAATTGTACTTAATAATAAAAAATAAATAAATGATAAAATACAGACCTGTGGTGAGAGGAGAGCAGAGGTGACGGCAGCGAATGAGAAGAGATTACCAAGAGATGAGCGGAGGAGATCTGACACGTCAATCCACAGCTTTAACATCGTTACACATTCATCACTACTCACACATCGCATTATCATCACACTGACAAACATGTGCAGGCACTGATACCTACACATACAAACAGGTACAGGTGCTGATACCTACACACAAACAGGTACAGGTGCAGATACCTACACATACAAACAGGTACAGGAACTGATACCTACACATACAAACAGGTGCAGGCACTGATACGTGCACACAAACAGGTACAGATGCTGATACCTACACGCACATACAGATACAGGTCCTGATACTTACACACACAAACAGGTACAGATGCTGATACTTACACACACAAACAAGTACAGGTGCTGATACTTACACACACAAACAGGTACAGGTGCTTACACAAATAAAATTGAAAGTATGGCAATGATAAAACTACTTCGTTACACTGCTCCTTCACTCTCTCTCACTCTCTAGTGCACAGCCGGTTGGCAGGTCCAAGGACCAAGGTATATATTTGTAACTACAATCAGGCTCATTAATGAGCATACCATTGACTTTGCAGAGCACTGAATTGATCCCATGACTCACATATCCCATCAATACAAGAATTTCAACCTTTATAACTTTAAAGAAAAATGGTGACATAATTGTAATAATAATAATAATAATAACAATAAAGGCTAACATCCATTTCTATATCCAAGGATGATGTCAGGTTCGTAAGAAACAACCAAACAAACCTCTCATAAGTATCCTGCCTCAGCCTCTGTCCGTGTGGAAGAGTAAGCAGCTCTAGACCCGAAGTGACACCCAAACCCATATCAACTCCTCCGTCTCCTATGTGCATCAGCTCCACGTCGACTACTGTAATAGCCTGCGCAATGGCAAGTGCAGACCTACTGAGAAGTAAGGCTTGCACACACTCTACTGCCGCAGGCTCTAAAGGCTTGGATTCAGATGACGTAAACAGGCTTTTATATTGCTCAATGTTGTCCAACAGTGAAGGCATATTAGATATATCAGGAACAAAATTGTGACGTGTAGATATATCTGTTTTATTCATAGCAATGCCTTTACTCGTTGATGTGGAAACATTCTGAGAGAGTGATTGATGCTTGAGTGGAGTAGATTTTATAGGAGATTGATCAGGAGTAATCATTGCTTTATCATCATTTGATTTCACATCAGTTGATGACTGATTATATTCAGCCAAATCTTTATCATCATTGTCGTAAGCCTCTACGTTACGTTTCTGAACCACTGGTCGTTGGACCAGACGAGACCTAACCGTGGGAACACGACTGGGTTTAACGGGTGGATTCGGTGCTTTTACTTTCCCATTACTCTCAGTATTGATAGGACTTTCAGGATTAGCCAGGCTTGAATCGATTTTCACATTGGGATTATTAGAACCATTGTCAAAAGATACAGAACTCGAAGCGGTCTCAGAAATTGCTTGCAGAATATCAGATGGTTTATTCAAGGAGTAGTCAGAAACACTTCCAGTATTTATGTAATTAATTTTCCTATCAGGAGTCATCCCAGAAACTTGCTCCCTATAGGCTCCACTATCTTTAATATTTGCACCTTTAGTCAGATTATCAGTCGGCTCACATTCATTCGAACCTCTATCAAACTCAGACCTATCAGATATCGGAATATCTACTACGATCATCTGATGTCTATTCTCATTATTTGGTACACTCAAACTTCTCTTAAGATTTAGTTGCTCTACCTCTGATCTAAACTTGAGAGGGTTAGACCTCTGTTCATCTATGCTGTATCGTTGGTTAAATCTATCAGAAAGTTTTACGTCTACCTTTTCATACATCGACAGTTGATCGGCAGCTGCACGTAAGACTGGATATCGTATAATTGCTCCTGATGCAGCCGTTATCGGTTTCTTACCATTGGCATAATGCTGAACCAACTCCGTCACAGTTCTAAACATGTCCTCCTCAAATCTGTAGAACGTCTCACTCGGAGCAGTGGAGGCGCTAGATTCTTTGTTCACAACTGTTGCACGATTTACAACAAAATGTAGAGCAGCGCGGTTCATGCACATGGTTAGCACGAAGTCATCAGGCTTGGTGGTACAATCTCTGATCAGAAAGTGACCGTCTCCACCAGCTATAACCATCTGTTCGGCTGCCTGACGTCCAACATTGCCGTGGTACCAGGAGTTACGTGACATGTCGTTACAGCGTGCCACAGCACCACGAGGACCGGTGACGACATCTCTGCGTGGCGAGTGTTTGTGGTGTGAGTAAGCCACGGGGGTGGCGTAGTCGGGGTGGTTCAGAAAACTGGGCGGAGTATTGCTGCAATAACATACACAAGGTGTCAGTACTATCTATCCAGTCATCTGCCACACAGCAGGCCCTAGACATAAGTTTCTGTACACAGTGTACAGTCTACAAAATGTCCATTTAAACTTTTTATTTTATAAAAACCCAAGGATGTTTAACACCCAGGAAGGAAATGGCAAAAAGTAGCAAAATAATAACTGGAGCTGGGAGAAAGAATAATTAAATATGGAGATAGTACAATGTACTTACTCATTTAGGGAAACGTAATTCATAAGATATAATTATTACGTGTTTAAGATTTGAACGACATTTACAACAAATACATTAAAGGTAACTTTAGGTAAAGATGCACCACGAGTCCGTATTGGCTCCTAGGCTCAGAGCTGATCCAGTCACTAAGCATGTGCAGCACACAGGTGACAAAGTCATTAACCTGACAGCAAGGTCGCCAGCCCCACTATTGATCCCATAGGACTACACGTCAGGCCCATGTTAACCATCACAATCTTCTGAAGTAGTCACCTACTACGTATTAATAGCTTCCAATTTACCAACCCACGAAGGGATGGAGGGCTTGGTTGGCCCGTGAAATATATTAGATGTAATTATGTAATATTAAGTATACTTAGATATATGAAAATACCATAATTTCTACAAAGAAAATAAAATACCTTGGTGTATTCGATGCAGATGATCTTAGTGATCTTGGTTTACTGTCACCTAAATTATGACAGAAAATAAAATATTCATGCCAGAAAAAATATAAAAGTAAAAATACATTAATTATAACAAGTAAAAATATGATAAATGTACTAGCTACAATAAAACTTGTACAGTAACACTAAAGGCAAAGCAAGATGTATTTTTCTTGCCTTCTTAAAACTACAATAACATTAATTAGGCCTAATTGAATGCAATGCATGCAGAAATTTGGTATTGAAAATTATTAAAAGTAAAGATGTTTTATAAAGCTGTTATGCAATTTATGCACAATAAGGCAGAAAATGTCTGAATGTGATAAAAAACATCGTTTTTATTCTCATGGTTCCTGTGAGAACAGCAATTATAATAACACAAATTTTAAGAAAGCATTCATATGATTAACTGTTGTTAAAGAGTTACTGTACTCTATAAATATTTAGGTGGAACCATGCCACAGCTGATTGTGGCCTCAAAGGCTATGAAACCCAGTGCCTATAGATCAACACTGGTCGCTTAGATATCAGATTTGCAGAGGTCACACCAGCAGTGGCACTTGACTTAGTTACTTGACCCTCCATGCTCAATGAACATGGAGGGTCAAGTAATTGTTCATTACATGATCTTTACTCACATAAAATTCATGGCTGTGCAAATAACTCAGTTTATATAGCACTACTGTGATATTTTGCATAGAATGGCGCTTTATAGATAATACGATACAATATACATTTACCATGTACAAGTTTAAAGTCTGTTTTATCATCTGACAATGCTATTAGGGACATCTCCAACAGCACAAGCAATACTCTCATAAGTGCTGAAAGAGAAATAAATGTATTAATATACATATTATAAATATTGATACATACGTCTGAGCTGCGTCTCTCGTAGAAGTACAAGACTTGAAGCCATGCGAGCTCTGTGTGCTCCATTCTTTACACCTAGCTCCTTCAAATCTCCTTCATTTAACTGCATCAACTCCTGCACAACATCACTTGATTAATTACATCAAGAATTCCAAAACTGAATAAAAATATTTACACATAGCCTCGAGCATCCTGCTTAAATTATGAATTCATATAGGTCTTTAACATCAAAAGTATTGTTGCAAAATTTTTAAAATTTTTAAGCAATATAAAAAATAATGCCTAACATATATGTACGCCGTTGTATGGTATACATGCAGAATCCTTGTTTCAATTATGAATTGGAACAGATTAAAATCTATATGTCATAAACTGCTTCTAAACAGAAATGATTACCCAATCGGCATGGCAATAGTCATGAAATAAATTATACTTTTCTACAAGCATCACAAAACTGGATTCTTTGACAATCTTGTTGAAATCTTATAATATCAGGACCTACATTTATAACAAAATAAAGTAAAGAGAATTCACACAGAATTTCATAAATTTTCATTTGCAACAAAATTCTGAAAGGAATGAAACTTAGTATAACTATTCCATTATTACCTCTAGCGTTTGGTAACAAGTAAAGAGTGGCAGATATTCAGGAAGACCAATAGAATGAAGCCATGTCTCACAAGTCACACTGTATGATGCAATACTAGAGTTAGACATTTCGAGCTTCTAGAATGTACAGTTTCTTAATATTTCTACTCTGTAAGACACAATATTTTAATAAGAAAAATTAACATCAATCAATCAAGCAATGAGGATTTAACATCCAGTTCCTCACCAGAAGGCTTTGTCAGGGACGCCCCAAAGTGGGATGTGCAACTACAGACAGCATCCAACCACCAGAACACTATATATTGCAAATGCACAAGACGAAAGAGAACATCAAGTTAAGCTATACAGTCAAATTGATTACTTAAATCTAATCTTAATCTTAACTTAATCTTATCTCCAAAGTATCTGTATTATTAATTAATGTTAACAAATAGTGCATTTTTGCCTTAAAGGCTAGAAAGCCCATAATAGCCATAATACAATAATAGGGTAATCCTAATTTTGGCGGTCCCAAATTATTACTATAGTTATAAATTTGTGACTATGTCATATTTGTTTCCAATGAACATTGTGTTAGGGTCTGATGGGATTTTGCTAAATTCGGTTAGGGTTAGACTCCAACCCTAACCCATGCCGTAAAGCTAACTTTTATAGGCACTGTTTGTGCAAATGTTAAATAATCAGACCTAATGTAATAATAATAATAATTTGGAACCGCCGTTACCAGGATTACCTAATTTATTAGACCGGTGCGCATGTTACAAGACTGCAGCACATTCCATAAATTTAGTAATTTTTTACATTTTTAAAATAAAATAAAATAAATAAAATGTGTAATTGTCCTCAAAACTAGTCGCAACCCATCCTCAAACTCTAACCATAACATAGACAAAAATCATAAAACGAAAATGAAACTCTGAAAATTGAACAAAATTTAGAATGGGGTGCAAATCAGAAAGATGCGACCGGCGCAAAGGATACGGATATAAACATTTAATATCAAATATTAAAATATGCATTGCACTACCTCATAGATTTTTATTGTATTAATAATTTAATTATTTACACTTTTATTTGTTTATATTTATTTTTATGCCGGAAGTCAACAGAGATAAACAAAAGAATCAAAGATCACCAAAGTTGATACAGAAATCAGAGTCAGTATCAAAACTCAGAAGGTTCAAGAATAGATAAATAATGGGGGTCTTTTTCTAAATAACACACAGATACGGTAGTATTTGCAAAATAATTATACTTTTTATCATATAAAGAGCTCCAAAGATACTTTGTTAATTACGTAAAATATAGATGCAACTAATTTTTACATGCTCAAGTGTTAGAAAGTGTTTAAATTATAATTATTTCAGCTCGAATTTTAAGAATATGATTGTAATATTTAGTGCCTTTTTGGAAACATTTATATATTTTCAAATGTTCTACTATTTAATAATTATTGTCATTGTAATAATAATGATTATAACAATAAAGTTATAAAGTGATCAGACAAAAAACAGTTCATTTTAGATCAAAGATTTTCTGAGCAATGTAGTGTAGCAGTGAAGAGTGCGAATCAAACCTTAGGCTTAATTAAAAGAACAGTAGAGAGTAGAAATAAAATTGTTATAGGTAGGTTGCACACAGCATTAGTAAGACCTAAACTAGAATACTGTATTCAAGCTTGGACACCATTCTTGAGAAAAGATATCGATAAATTGGAGAGAGTACAGAAAAGAGCAACAAGGATGATTTCTGATTGTAAGGGTCAAAGCTATGAAGCTAGAGTAAAAAATCTAATGTTAGGTTTAATTCTAAGATAGGAGAACCATGGGGGATTTAATTTAAGTACTGAAATTAATTAAGGGATTTGATAACTTAGACTATAGGACTTTTTTTCAAATTGTCAGATAATATCAGAACCAGGGGTCATAGGTTTAAAATTATTAAGGTCAGGTCACGCTTAGAAATAAGAAGACAATTCTTTAGTCAGAGAGTAGTTAACGAATGGAACAAGTTACTTTCATTGGCAGTTGAAGAGTCAGTTAATTGTTTCAAGAATAGATTAGATAGCTTTAGGAATAAATTTTAGTTAAATAAGTTACCTTTTTGTAATTTATTGTTTGTTAAGGCCCTTCTATGTATTGGTAAACTATGTATGGATGTAAACCTTTTAATTGATAAATTCATGTTACAAAAAGATTATATTTAAGTATTGTATTGTATGATTGATGAAATTGTATTGAATTGTAATAGAAGTGAGAAAAAGAAACTCAAGTAAAAATAATCTGTTAATGTGCTATTTGTAATTAGGTGAATTTACTTCTCTGGATAGCTAAGTTGTAGTGTTTCACACCCTATTCTTATACAGTGCTTAAATGTGTTGCTCCTGGCTGAATCATCAATGGATATAACTAGTTTCATTGCATTATTTTATTATATTAATATTGTATTTTTTTGTATGACATTGGGTAATTGTGTTAGAACTATGTGAGTGATGAAAACTGGTGACTACAAGTTAGAAATAACTTTCTATACTAGTATAATTAAGTTAAGTTAAATTAAGTTAAGTTTTTATTTTGTTTGTATTTTTAGTAGTCCGCGCAGATCTTGTTCCCAGGCCACTTTTCCTGGACCCGATCCAACCCGACCCGCTAATCCGGGGACCAGACGCCACGGTTGCAACTTTGGTCGCACTCGACCCGACCCATATTAAAATTAACTCGACCCGACCCGTGGACGGACCCGACATGGAACCAACTTAGCTTTCTCTGCCTTCCAACTAGGCTACAGGGGGAAAATAATTATCAATTTAATTATCAGATAAGGCTTAATTGTAGCTCAGGCATCAATCCGCATCATTATGATGGAAAAAATGGAACATATCCAATTAGCGTCTACTTAGCTGTTTAGATAACCGTAAGTAATAAACGCACCCTGTAAGACTAATTAATTAAGCTACATTGTGGCTCGATTGAACAAAGAACTGCATGTTGGCGCTAGATGACAGTAGACCCAGATCAGAAAAGTTAAGTAAAAAATGGTGTTAAAGATTAAATTATATTTTGCATTTTGGTTTCACTAATTCTTAGTACGACGAATATGATATTTTCCGAAAACAAATAGAAACACAAATATAGTGATCTGGTAAATCTCTCATCTCGCTTAGAAGTTTAAAATCAATTCAGTTTTCACTTTTATAGATATTGTCACGCCGCGAGTGACTTTAGAGGTATCCTACTAAATCCAAGATGGAGGTTAGTGCCATAACAATCGAGTCAGGGGTGATGATTTGTTAGGCAAAGTTAGGCAGAGCCGGATCATTTGTTAGGCACTTCCGTTCAAAATCTTACGGTAGCGGACATCAGTATTATATTAGGAGGTGAAATCCGGTACTGCCGAATTGCGCGAATGCTATTTTGCGCACGCAGTTTTTTAGGGATAAATTTTATGTGCCGCGTGCTGCTGTGTCACGTTACCGCGGTTACCATTTAGCCAGTTTTCGCGCTATTGCGTTGCAGCAGGATTAAAAGGATTCAAGTAATAAAATGACATAATTAGCATTTGTAGAATTTGTTTATAAAATATGTGGGGAACGATGATGAAACGATCTATGCGAAAACGCGTGCGTTTATGAAATGTGCTTTGTGCCTACTTATCCGTATGTTGCCAAAATTAACAACATAGGGCTCTCGTAGAGACTCGAGCATGTGTCATGTGTTATTCACTTGTTTTGTTAGGGTCATGGTAGGGTTTTTGTTTATGATTGGCCAAATCTTCACCCAATGGCGGTTCCAGCCTAACAGTGGCGTCTATCCCCCCAAATTTCAAGTGTCTTTATGGTGCAAGTTCCCCCCCAAAACAAAAATTTTTGTTGATACCAAAAGTGAAGCGACCCCCTAGAAAATGTCGCTCGCTCAGCGCGCAATATCTTGAATAAAGCGTGTTAATTTAGCGAGCGAAGCGAGGAAATTTTTTTTGGGCTCTTCAAACGAAATTTTGTTCCCATTTTCTAGATCTTCCACTGTACAGTCGTCACTAAAGTGGAGCTGTATATTATTTCTAAACTACCTTTTCAGTTCTTTATGAGTAAAGGAAAGCATGATCTTTCCACTGCCCCACAATTTCAGAAAGTTACTAGTATTTTCCATTCCCCCCAAATTTTTTCCATGGCGCAGGCTGCGCCATGAAGGTATAGGGATAGACGCCTCTGCAGCCTAAAATATTTTAAATATTTGGGAGCCAAGTAGGGGCCAAATCTACTACTTTACTCTAATACGAATAATTAAAAAATGTTAATCGTTAAAATATTTGGGTGGCCAGATGAAAATTGTGTTGCCATGCCCCCTGGCCCCGGCCTAGAACAACCAATGCCTTCACCAGGTTCTTCTTCCGAAGACTACCCACAATGTCAAAATAAATTATAACATGCAATAATTTATACCGCTGGATGCGTATTGACCATGGTATTGACGTAACGAATCAGTAGTGATTCTGGCCGATGCAGAATGAGGTGGCCAGAGGGGTGGCAAAGCAAAATTTGGTGGGGGCCCGTATGTTACATA
Organism: Enchytraeus norvegicus; assembly: GCA_034695365.1. Taxonomy (NCBI): domain Eukaryota; kingdom Metazoa; phylum Annelida; class Clitellata; order Enchytraeida; family Enchytraeidae; genus Enchytraeus; species Enchytraeus norvegicus. The sequence goes on from JAQFZF010000176.1 coordinate 19,556, forward strand.
TTTAGATGCGTCCATGCATTGTAGACATTATATATTTTCATTTTTGGGGTGACCAGCCCTTCATTTGGGTGACCATGGCCACCCCAGGTCACCCCTCGGAAACGCCACTGTCACGAATCATGTGCTGCAATCCGTTTACTGCTTGGACGAACTTACGCGAAGTTATTGACTTCATTAATTAATTATGCATTTTTACATATAAATACTTAAGGGTCTGGGTGAGGGTTTGGATTAGGGTTAGATTAGGGTTAGACCTAACCCTATCCTTAACCCTAACCCTAATTTTTGCTCAATTTTTACAGCGTTTTAAAGAATTTTATTAGCCTATGTCATAATTCTTTTGTCACTGATCTCGGAAGAAGAACGCTTCACCCCAACCCTAAGCTACCTAACCCGAATTTATTTTGCACTATCTTTGAAGATTTGGAGAAAATCGCTCAAATTGTAATTAACACAGGAACACCATTTATGAGAGCTCAACTTCGGATGTGCTCACTTGTATTTTAAAACATTGGTTGTGTAACGTGGCAATCGTCAGATCGTCAGATAAATTTGCTGTAGCATAAAAGTTTTGTAGTGAAGCTTAAACTCTAGCACACATTCTACCTTATCAGGATGCAAATTTGTGGGGGGAGCGGGGGGGGGTTGATGGGGTTCAACCCCCCAGTTCATTTTTCATCCCCCCAGTTTAGAGCAAATATTTGAACTGGGGGGTCGGATCTGACCCCGTAGTTCATTTTCCGATTGATTTTCCCCTGTATTTTGACATTTCTGCATTTTGTATGCATTAAAATCCATCTATAAAATCCCTCCATCTTGTCCTCCCTACCTTCTAGTATTAACCTTACAAAATGTAACTACACACTTACACACCTTCAAAATATGGCAAAATAGCGAGATCAAAGCGATTGAAAAAAGTTTTTCATTCGCTTTCATTTCATTTGCAACCTTTGCAATAAAATGCGAAAAATATTGTCAGCGGAGCGAGCGGTTCTAGGATTTTTGCAAATGGTGGATGTAGGATTTTTGTTATGGGGCCTAAAAAAAATTATTTGCCTACATTTTTACAATTCAAATCAGTTGTGGGGAGCCACATTATATTGAGGATAATTATGGATTGTGAGGGGGGTAAAAGGTTCAAAATATGCCTGAGAAATAGATACCGTTGTTCTTTTTCAAATCAAGGGTGCCCTCCCTCAGCTCGAGGACCCCGGAAATCTGTGTCTGTTGATAGATAGGACAGATAAATTTTTCTTTCAAAGTTCTAAACTTCTTTTTGCTTTATAATTTATCATATGATATGTTATTATATCTTAAAATCCTACGATTTAAT
>JAQFZF010000177.1:0-20883 GCA_034695365.1 Enchytraeus norvegicus
CCCCCCCCCCCCCCCCCCCGCTTGGGGGTTTTGTTCCGCTCGATCAGTGTACAAAATTCCACCCAGGAGAGAGGGAGAGAGAGAGAGAGAGAGAGTGACTATGTTTATGTTTATTACAATAAATATACATAACGATTGTAGCGTATACCACATTTTTAACCGCCTAATTTAGACACAAAATATGGGGGGGGGGGGGTCGAGTTTTTTATTGAATGAAGTACGTAAATTGATAAAGTGTGTTGAAGGTTCTCAAGAGTTTCCGAAGTATTTAAAGATGATCAGCTAATTTAATGATAAGATGATGATCAAATAAGATGATGGTCAGCAACTTAAATGGGCTTGAACGGGGCATGCATTGGGGGGGAGGGGGGGGGGGGTCGGACTCTCCAGTCAAGTGGTAAGTCAACTCCAATGATTTTAACCTGGATCAGTGACCGTCCTATAAGCTGAAGTTGGTGAGCCGTGTCTCCGCCATATTTTCATTCATCGAGCTCTCAAAGGCTACAATTGTTGTAGTCTACTATTGTCTATAGTAGTCTCTATAGGCCTATGTTAGACTGAGTGTATAATATATACCCGACTTGATCCTCTTATTTTTCTAGACTGGAATCTCCAGTCCTCATCAATAATGACATGATGCGTCGGGGTGGAGTCCAGTCTTAGCTATTCCAGGTTATGCAGGAATTCTGGAAAGAAGTGTGAATCATCGAATTTTCAGGTGAAATGGAGGTCAGCTGACATTAATGAGGTGGAATGTGGAATCTAATATTAAAGTGAAATTGGATTTAATTATACATTCTCGGTGTGGAGTGTCAAATACGATCAGAATGGTGGAGTTGGGGTGATACTGAGCAGGCCATAATTCAAAGCCCACTATAGGCTTACGTACATTATATATGTAAGACCCGTATTCTACAAAATTTCTGCCTATAGGCCCTGGTAGGCTATATCACTCTTCCTCCAGGGCACAGCCTTACAAGGTTAACCATTTGATCAAATATGAGTTAGATTATCTAACTGAAAAATGATTGATAGTCTATAAAAAGTTTAGATTCTCATTATTTGGAAAAAAAGGTTCGCTCGCTCCGCTCGCGGAATTTGAACTTATGGTTAAATAAAGAACTTGAATTTTTCGCATATGATATGATAATTGTGTCCCTCAGTTAACACGTTTTGCTCCTCACTAATTGCTTATTGGCGGAGCATTAAACACACCCAATTGCTTGAATTTCTTTGTACTAAACTTTAACGGAGGCTGAAGGGGACCTTGAAAAAGTTCCTCTCATATGTTTTGACAGGAACAATTTTAAGGCCCACCATAGAGGGCCTGCCTCAAAATAGTCCCCCTCAATTTTGTTGTGCAAGCGAAAAAATAGCGCGTATGGGGTGAGCGACAAAATGTTAAGCGCGAGCGGAGCGAGCGACAAAATTTTATACGTGAGCAAAATTTTTTTGTTCCACTTCAGCAAAATTCGACCCCCCTGAAGCAATTCCTGCCTACGGGCCTGTCTAAGACAAGCTATGAGCCTAAGAGACATATCATTTATGTTAGAAGAGCAAATAAATTAGACTATTATAATGATGATTGATGAATATAATTTCGAATGAATCAGAAGAAAAAGATGTAAGAAGAAAAATGACAAGATATGACACGAGATCCCGTGCTGCCTCTAACCAGTGTTGGTGCCAGAAAAATTGATATGGGGGGGCGCTGGAGGGTGGAAAAGGAAAAACTTAGGATGGACATGTAAGTTATCAATAGTCATCTCTAATACCTTTTACGGTAAGTCTTGGGGGGGAGGTTGAATGGGAAGGGGCCGAAAGTTTTTTAGAGAGGGTAGGTGGGAGGGACGCTCGCCTCCTGGACCCCCTTGGCGCCGCCACTGTCACTAACTCGGGTCACGTGATGTCACCCTAGCATGCAGCCTTCCTTTGCGGCAGATTTCAATCCGAATGATTTATTGCACTGACGGAAAAGAGAGATTGTTATTAAATAGGAAATATGCTTAGGCCTATATATATCGAGAAAGAAATAAAAAATGGTTAGCTAGTTTCCAGCATGGATAGTTTACAGCAGAGGCTTTGGATTTTTTCAAGAGGGGCCTTGAAAAGTTGCTGCCCTGGTCGAGGTACAACAAGATCCGAAATTTTATTGGATTGGCACTGTTTCGGATCTCGCTTTCCCGTCGGTCGATGTATGGGAAGTAGGCATATGTTCTGGTAGCATAAAATTGCTTTTCAATTGCACTCGAATGGTCCACTAGATACGTCCCTGGCATCGCCTTCGGGTTAGAAACCGGAATTAAAATCTTAGAGGGAGTATTGTATAAATGTAAATTCTAAGTATTTTACTTCGAGAAAATATGATGAAACGTTTGGCACCATTATTAATAAATGGAAGGAGGGAGCTTTGCGGGCATTGTAAGTAAGGGCTTTGATTTAAGGCGACTATTTCACAAAGCGTTTTGACATAGCACCCCCCAAAGACATATAGCTAAAGGCTGAAAAAGGCTAAAGCCGAGTTTAACATCTCGTGCATCTCTCGGAAGGATATCAGTGATGATCGAGCCGAGGATTGAACCGCGCACCTACTGATCCCCAGTCGGATATCTAATCGATCGGCCACTGACTCCAGCAAAGCAGCCCAATAAAGTTTTTTTACAATGCGAATAAATATTATTTATTTATTAACTAGACACTAACAAACAATACAATACTTTTTCACTAAGCTTGTTGGGCTAGCACCACTCAGACCCTAATGTGGAACTGCATGAATAGATAGAATCATTAATAACACTGCCAAGCGGAAGTCTATAAATCCTGGCGGAGGATCTCAAAGCATAGAGAACGAGAGAGATCTTATCTCAGAATTAGCTTTGGATCAATACTGAGAGCAACCAGTGGTCGAATATGATCCGCTCTGAGGGAGACGATCAGTTGTCAAGTGAATAATAATTGTACTTTGTATATTCTCTCTATCTAGTGCTCTGCTAAGTGGCAGGTTCTGGGAATCAATTCCTCCATAATTCTCTATCGCCAGCTTTTCGTTTCATGACATCATATATTCCATCTTTCTTTTAAATCATCTAATATTCCTATACGGCATCGTCCTCGTCCCTTTCTTCCATCAAACTTTCCTTCTATAATCTCCTTCATCATGCCTGCACATGTACGCAAGACATATTTTGTATATTAAATATTAGATTTTGAATATTTTGTGTTTAACTTTAACCGGTCGTAGAATATGATCCTCCGGTACTCTAGTGAATGATCCGTTAAAAAGAAGTTCATTTGGAACGTCTATGGCGATCGGGCCAGAAAAAGAAATTAATTTGTCAGTGCATTATAATACCGCTACTGCATTGTTTGTATGGTAGGAGAAGGTGAATTTAACCCGTAACTACTATCCACGGGTCCCTGGGATCCAGGGTGTTTTTCAAAGTCATGTAATTACTGATGCCTGCATATGAGAACCATGGGCATCCAGGTACTCTTTCCCTACACTATGTAAATTTGTCAAGAAGAATTTAACCACATTTTATTAGATTAACAGGATTGACGGTAAGTTAACGTCTGTTTCCTTATCGAAGGGTACTGTCAGAGACGGCATCATTATGGCACTATAGTATCATTATTGTAGTATCATAAATGGCATTCGATCAGTTTGACTCTGCTGTTTGAACTTGTAACAGCTAGGACAATAATTCAAATTAACAATTTAGACAAAATGTATGTTCTATTTCCCCTGCAGTCAACTAGCCACGTAAAGAGATAGATAGTGTCACTTCCGGCTACTTCCGGTTATGACGACGCCTGAAAAAGGATTCTAGACATTTAAGCATTAACTTTGTTATCGTAGAACGCGTACTAAATTCCAGGCTTCTATACATGACAAGTGAAAAGCAACTTGATGTGAAAACTTGAAAGTAAACTATAACTTGAAAGACTGACCTGCCAGAATTTGACTTGAAAAGTAACAACGTGACCATAGAAGCGGAGTGACTACCTAATTATGAGTAGTGTTTGAATTATTAAAAAGGTATTTTATTATTATTGAGGGCCGCCTAAAAGTCTATAATGTGGTGGATGGATGGGATGCAAGAGCTAGCAGCGTGGTGCAAATTTACACACCTAACCGATTTCAGTCCAATTAGCGTATATGTTAGGGTTATCCCGGTTAGGTTAGGGTGTGTTTTCTAACGGGGTTGGGTCTCAGGCAACTGAAGGAGGTGGTTCGACAGAGGGAGAGTTGGCGCACCAATATCATTACCATCGACATGAGTCGACCCTGACTCGAAGTCAATAATTGGTAACAGGTAACAGTCAGCACAATGAATCCATCACATTTTGTATTTGTTAATTAGATAATGTTATACATGTCAGCTTTGTTAGATGAGCTGTTTAGGTCTAAATGCATTAATTTACATTGGACATTTTTACAGAACAATATGACATGTATTGCCATAGTATTTTACATTGCATTCAATCATCTCTACGTTATATAATGGACCATATATTTTTTCGCGCAATGCTAAATTGCTAATGATTTATTTACAAGTTGAGAGCACAACTGTCCGGTCATTATCAACTGTAATATATCAATCAGACCTCCACACTGGCCACTAAACACGTTAGCATCTACCGTTTATCTCTCTCTCTCTCTCTCTCTCTCTCTCTCACCCACACAAAAACACACTCTTTCTCTCATGGCACTTCCTAACGGCAAGTCCATGACATATAACTATATGAGAATCTCTTTAATCGTCTAATAAAAAAGACAGGAGAAGCAAAATCAAAAATATGTGCAAATATCTAACTATCTAACTGTATAACTATCTAAGTGCAAAACATAAAAATACAAATATTATAATATTTAACATCAATGCATACCACTATGCCATATTATCCTTGTTAATATGCCATATTATCTTTGAGATAATTCTGATTTCTGAGGTGGATCTATTTATCCTTCCTCAGTGATTGCATTATTAGACTTTTACGAACCACGTGCAACTTTCGGTTGGCTAATTCTCTTATTTTTGCCGGAGTCAACACGGCCTTACGATCAATAACGAAACGATGGAGCCAATTGTCTCTATTTATCGATGCTATATCATTGCAACCTACACCAATAATTATTATAATGTGAAACAAAACTGCCGAATTGTTTACATTGACAAGTCATTTTACAAACATCCCTAATAGACTATAGTTAGCGTTATAAAAAATATTTTCCCAAAACATGCCGAACCAATTCTGAAAACGATAGACGGTAACGATGGTTGAATCTTTCTCTCTCTTTCTCTCTCTCTCTCTCTTTCTCTCTCTCTCTCTTTCTGTCTCTCTCTCTCTCCTGCTGTACTTTCGAGACAATACAGGCCTTAGTGCAATTATGTGAACAAACATGCCGAATGGGTTAGTCTTAACTTAAATTTGTTTTTTTATTCACCTGCATAATAGTTAACGCTAATATTATCATACTTCGTCATTTGCATATGCAATGATACATCGAATGTGTACTGTTTCATTGTTCAACTTGCTTGGGGGAGTATGAGTGGCGTAGACCCATTTCTTCGAAACCTTAAGCATGTAATAATTAACAGTAAAAGAAAAATTTCGCCTAGCCTGCCATTGATCAAAACTGATGTGACAATTTAATTCCTCAGATAATTCTGGAATTGGAGCGATCTATGGTCTAGTACACAGGAGGCGTGGCTCAACCACCTTGCCTTCACTGAAGCATCTCCGTTAGTCGCGTCGTACAAACACATGCAGATGTTGTATTTTCAAGCTTGTCGGAATCAGCACGATATCTTCGCAGAGACTCGGACTACTTATTTGTACTTGCGGCAGGAATCCTCGGACCTCGCAGCATGTGGTAGGTCAGGTTAACTAGGGCTGGGTAATATTAAGTATGATGTACGAACTGTTTGTTGGCTATTGTAACATAGTGAAGTTCTTTGCCACATAATCTTCATTCATTTACATGTTTTACAACCTTCCAGGGAAAGCTGAAACCCCATATTTTGTTTCCCCATTGGATCTATTTAAGCAGACTCTCCTGTCCTGGCTAATAGACTTGCACTGTTTCAGATCTCGTTTTCTACACGTATTCGATCTATTCCTATTCGACGCATTCCTATGTATTGACAAGTGTGTTCTGGTGGCATTGAACTGCTGGCAATTGCAAAGACTGCTGGAGATGTCCCTGGCATCGCCTAGGGTGCGGAACCGAACATTAACAACTAATTGTATTGTATTGTTCTCGTCAGCAGGCGAGAAAGCTCAAAAGTTCTTTTACTTTTCGTTTACTAATTTCACTCTAAACGACTTCACATGGAAAGGCCTGGTAAGTCCGATTGTTACCCTTATTATTTAAGGGTCGACCTCTGAAAGTATCCTTGAGATACTATACAGACGGTAAACTTAGTTTTCTTTTTGGTTTGTTAATATTAAAGCGAGTTAAATAAGTCTAAGTTGAATTAGTTACATATTCGAAGTAATTCAGAGAACACCAGCAAACTACACCCTGTTAATTTAATTAGAGATTATAATTAAAATTTTCAGCACCTTATTATCCCATTTTTGTAGTGCATTTACTTAATATAACTCATTATGTGTAATTGATCTCGGATCTAAAATTAGATAGGCCTACAATTGGGTGAATGCACAAATTTTGCATGTCATATCAGTCAACAAAATAAATTCCTGGAATTATATTTGTCTTTTACTTTTATTTTTTACAGCTTCAAGAGCGCTTGAACCTACTTCTTCCCTTTATTCCTGTTACATATTTTAGTGCAATCTGTCAATTTACAAACAACGCTAAAATGCCTGCACTTTATGACCGATTTTGACGTATATTTTAAGTTTTAACTGGCTGGAAGGCTGGCGAACGTACGTACTTCCTTTATTCTTGCATATTTTTAGTATAGTGCCTATTGCAGTGTCCCAGTCTGGATTTAATTTATGGAGGGGGATAATCGGATTGCTACTTTCATCTCGGAGTCATTTGTAATTTCTGTTAGCATTATTTCTTTCTTTATCAATCTGTGTATTAGCTAGTAGGTAGCAAGTTTGCGTGATAAGCAGGAGGCCACGGGTTCGAGTCCCAGCCGGGTCCATATCTGAATAGTATCCTTAGATACGGAAACAGTTGGAAAACTTAGCTATACAGCTTCTTGTGCGCTGCCATATGGTATTTTCAAAACAAATATGGTGTCTTTCTACTATCTCGCTCATCAATGAGAAAACCATTGATCAACCCCACAAATCGATTACCTCACGACAACTTTACCTTTGTAGATTTGTAAGAGACTTAAAGCTAAGTTCAGCGCCTGTCTCCATATCGAAGGATACTGTCAGAGACGGACCCGACTGGGACTCTAACCCGTGACCTCATGCTCATCTGCGATTGTCAGATTGACTTCCAATAACGAATTTAATAATAATATCGAGAAAAGCATGTTACCGACCGCCCTATCCTACCGGGCCATTGTGATGTAAGGCCATACTACGAGTTAAAGCCATACCAAAATAATTAGAACTGCGTCTGTTTTCTTTTTTGAACATCCCGGGAGGATTTCTCATCCGTCCCTACTTATGCCTCAGTCTACAACGATGATATGGGGCAGCTGTTTACCAGCTGGTGGGTCTAGTACAATTAAAACTGTTACACTAATACTCCTGTTACAGTGGTGCTGAGTTATGGCATAGACAAGATGCTGATGGAACTGTGAGAATGCGCCGTGAAAATGATTTTTGGTGCTGATTTTCTTCAGTGCACTGTAAAACTGAATGATTTGCATGTGCAATGATTAGTATCCTCTCAAAGAATCAACGTAATGTAATTCATAGCCTATGTTGTAGCTTTTAATTTCCTTATGTATTTACACGTGACAGACGCACATGCTAGTTTCCTTGCTTAGTTACTGTTTTTATGTTTATTTTTCTATTCCATGATTAATCGTACCTTTTACCTTTCGATCAGTGCAATCTACTGTCTTGCAGAGGTCTATAGACTCTATACTTTATTCGTCGTTCATCGACTAATTGCACGTGCAGTTGTCAGCAAGTCTAATCTCAAAAGCTCCTAATCCAATACGAGAAAATTCTCAACTTTCGTTTTGTCAGTTGATTGATTTATTGTTTTGTTGACAAATTCAATCAAGCAATCAATAATAGTCAATCAAAAGCATATTTTTCTACCAAGTTGACCTACTCCCATCTTTTCCTCGGAAGTGCCTTTAGATATTATCAAAGAGGCTTCCACATGATTAGCCTTAATCTTGGAAAAATATAACTTGTAAAGTTAATTATATAGGCCTATAGTAGTTGCATTTTATTCATTCATTTTGCTTCTTCCGCACGTTGGCCTTTGCGTAGTTATTTTTAAAATAGGCATATTGTTTACAATAATAATAACAGTTATATGCTTTGTGTTAAGCAGATTTCACATTTGAGTTCAATTTGTTATCATTTTTCGAAGATCGTTCAAAGGATTTCTAAGCTATACAATAATAATATACAATAATAATAAAGCTATACCATTTAGATTTACATGTAAATGTTGGTCTGGGGCGATTGAAAGTGAGATATGTGATGATAACTGAAATAGCCACTAGAGATGAGGAAACGTTGAAGCATGGAAATACTATAATAGGTAGAATGACACAGAATGACTTTGACGTACAACTCTGTTATCTATTAACACCTCGGTAAATCGATACCCCACTGACCCGTCTAGACTCTTCTTCATTCATCGATCATTGCTCCGAATAGTAAAATCTAATTTTATGTTATTTATTTATTACAAGTATTTACAACACTTATTTGGCAGTTTCAAGCTTAGCTAAAATATGAAAGCCTGAACGGTAATATATGCCACAACTTCCCACAAGCGACACTAACATATCAACCTATATAAATATATCTTTAAAGTAAAAGCTGTAGTTATGCAAAAGTGGATCAACTTACATCAGCAACATCGCAAAAAAGTGGTGTTTATCTGACTATATCTCTTAATTGTTATTTTATTGGTTAGATGTAATGGTACTCTATAACATGGTTTAAAATATCATGCCATTAGTTTATGATTCTGAAATAATATCGAAAAAATTCCTGTATATTGATTTATGCATTGATCCACTATAACACCATCCAAGTAGGCTACTTTGTCGTTTATAAAAGAACGCATCATCGACAGAAATATGGTGATTCAATCACAAGGCCTTATCAGACATTATTTGTTTATTTATTTAGCAGATCGAGAAATACACTGTTAAGTCATTTCAATTAAACTATTTAATTGTAATTGGAAATAAAGGCCATAGACATGGGATTTACATAATCAATGAGGATTTAAAGTCCGGTTCCTCACCCGAAGGCTATGTCAGGGATGTCGCTTTCAATAATAATTATATATATATATATGTGTGTAATATAAGAATACATATTCCAATAAAAATAACAATCCTATACTGCGCGGTGTGCAACTGTGCATCCGTAAATTACAAGTTAAAGAATTTGACGTAAAAATCCTTAAATTGCATTTCTATATTCGTGCTAGTACAGATTTTGTGTGGTCTAAATAATCAATTTAATTCAATTTGCTAGTGAATCAGTATCACGGCATTCCTGCTGGGCAGACAACAACAACAACGCAAATTAAATATCTAATCAACCCGGTGGCATAGAGCTAGGAATGCCTGGAAGATGAAGTGTGCTCGATGCTCCAGGTGTATGCATATTAATCCTGAGAGCTTTATATTTATCTAGACAGTTGAGTCACATTAATCATCCGTGGAGCAATATATCTCAGCCGTGCTCTATGCTTTAATCCTCGGGGAATTAATTGTAAGTGTACCACAGATTTGAAGTAATTGAAAAATATGGCACTGAAAGTCGGACTTAGTTTTGCGCACAACGGCCACATCAGTAACGGACGAGCCCTGGGATTCGATACGTAGGATAAACTTATGAAATCCTAGTCGGACACTCAACCGATGTGCTATTACCTCAGCTAATGTAATGTTTAAGTTAATGTTTAGCTAATTAATATGAGTATTAGAATGATTTACAGTAAATGTTTTAATTGTGCACACTGTTACAAGTATATTAAATCACCATTTCAGCTGCAGAAATGCAAAAAATCCTCTTAATTATAGACTTTCTTGTGATACTTATTTTTAAATCTGTTTCCATGCCGTACGAATGTAACAAGGTAGCGTTAAATTACTTCAAACATTATTGAAATCAAAGAACAATGAACTCCGATTTCTACAGTTAGAATTATTTCCGTTAAAAATTTGTAGGAGGCATTCTCAATAGAATTGATCTATGGTCTTCTTGAGACGTCCCCGACATCGCCTTCGGCCAGGAATCGGACGTTAAATCCTCATTGTATTGTATTGTCTGAATTTGGATCCTACGCGCCTTCCCCCAGATGCCTTATTCTGGAACTCCTTTCGTTACAAAGGACCTTGCATCATTTTCATATTAACATACATGCTACATGTGCATAAAAAATATAGGTCACAGTATTGGAGGCAGAAGGAAGTGTTTTGATAAAATGTGGCCCAGTGAGCCCATGCTGTAGCCTAGCTACGGATGGATGATGTATGCAGTGTTTTGATTGGAGTTTTAATCTGTCCGGTGCTTGATACATAGCCTTTGATTGCAGTCCCTGCAGTCCTTCAGCGAATCCCGTATAAATCTATCTAAAAACTAAAGTCTGCCATAGCATAGACTGGAAATCTATGTATTCGGTACTGGTACTGGTTAATCGTGTATCAGCGCTTGCTGCATTAGTGCGCTCTTTACGATAATGGTACGATTAACCAGTGGGAAGGAAGACTACAAAAAATACAAAAACAGAAACAAGCAAGGAAACCCTGAAAACACGTGCGGTTGACATGTGTTGAATAAAAGACGATTTCACAAATCTCATAAAGGCTGAATTTTGATATTATTGGCTGAACCGATAGCACATCAGTTGAGTGTCCGACTTGTGTTGCATTGGTTCACGATTTGAACCCCAGGGCTCGCCCGTCGCTGATATATCCATTAAGACGTGAAACTGACGTTAAATTCAGCTTCAGTCTTTTAAAGAATAGTTTGCAGATTCGATTCCAGTCAATAACTTGAAGGGAGGGTATTTTTATCAAGTCTAATGTCTTGCACTAATACTCAGAGTCAAAATCGTATGACAATTTTTTTTGGGGGTGGGGGGTGGGGGTGAAATGTGCCTCCCCCTCTCTCCCTCAAAATTCGGACCTACTGCCGCCACTGAATAGTCGGCGGTATTCTACGTTACAGCGTTAGATTAAATTATAGCTAAGCAAACTTAATGGCCGGATATTTGTCAATCTAGTGTTTTGCTAAATGGCAGGCCTGATGTACCAATTATATCTGTTGCATGTTTACCGGTTCATGTAGGCCTAAAGCAGCATTACACACCATAATATCACATATTATCTGCATCTATAATAGTTATCTGCTGTTCGCTTCGCAATAAGACAGTAGGTTAGTTCAGTAAACTGTTGATCAATGGAACTTGATGATCTTTGCAATACAATACAATACAATTCGATGATTTATGAATTTGAGGATTTTTTTAAGTGTATTATTTATTTTATTTTAACAGACATTTAACAAAATATAGTATTTCAAACTAAGAATAATAGGGGTCTATTAATAGCTTCACTACATAGAGTTATAAAAACTCTGTATGGTTACATGAAATGATCAAACTAAATTAATTGAAAATAAACAAAAAGCAAAAAAGACTTCCATCCAACCTGATTTAACGTCCGGTTCCTCACCCGAACCTAAGGCGATGTCAGAGACGTTTGCTTTGATTTAACATTATGCTATTCAAGTAAAAATGATTTTGAATTGATTTCCAATAGCCTTTCTCAATATCTTTGTTGGTCGCCTCGAACATGCAGATATGGTAAGTTATTTGTAAGTGTCTCTCAGAATATAAATCGAAGGTTAATCAATAACAAAGCATGATTTGCGATAGCTGCCGATTAGACGCTGTGTAAGGCAAATGTACAATTAGGCCCTAATCACGGAGTGAAAAAATCCCAGCAACGCATAGTTGCAAAATACTCTCGAAGACCGGTAATCTGGTATAGACACTGATACTTACTGCTGTTGAATAGAAACACGGGCTTCAGTTAAAGCCAAGGCTTCTTCAATCATGAACAAAAAAGATTTCTCAAGCAGAGGCTCCAGCTGGTGAATGCTTCAATTAATTTCAACTTGCAACCAGATCTCGAGTAATCTACATGATTGCAGACAAACCTTGAATTTGAAAAGAAGTTACTGAAGCAGACAGTATTATTGTACTATAGACATGTCAGATAATTATAATATGTCATCTCTTTGTACAATAATCTTACAGTGGATAGCCATGTGGCTATGATTTCTGTGTTGTAGACCAACTGATCGTTCAAATTCCAGACTTGCATAGGTCTAAACTTCCGCACCAGTTGTGGCATTTTGCTCCATGCCTACTTGACTTTCCATTGCCCATTTAGTGTTCTATGGTATTTTTCGTTATTCAATAGTCTGATCTAGCCAAATCTAGTGTTACCCAGTTTGTTTCAATCTACTATCGTCTGATCTAGTTTGAACTAGTATCATGCAGTTTGATCCGGTCTGCTGTAGTTAGAATGTTATAGTATTTGACATTTGGATGCATATCTTCTAGAATTAAGTCAAATATTGTTTTATTTATAATGACAAATACATGTCAATTACATACCTTCAGCAAAATACTAAACGTTATTAAAATGTTCCAAAGCTCTCAATAACAACTTTAAGTGTCCACTAAACATTGTTTTAATCGCATTTGGTCCTGCGTGGACATGCACAAATCTAGTACACCATATTTATCAACGACTGCAGAAGGTTGTCGAGATTTTGGATCAATGGAAACAACTTATTCTCGGTCTGAGATTTCGTGAACAAATGTTATCATTGATTGGGGCATGGCCTATCTTCCGTGCCATTGTTCTGAGCTCCATAGCAACCACGACATTAACTGCTAGCCAGCATCCGACCCGATAGATAGGCCGCTCAGTCATGTTAAATATATAATTTATTTATTTTATTTATTTATCTATTTGTTCACCTCAGCCACGACAACCCACACACCAGTAATACAGATGCAACAGCTGATCAAATGACAAAGACTATAACATAAATTAGCATTAAATAAGCAGAGGCGATTCTGGCTTATACTGAATGGAGTGGCCAGTGGGGTGGCAAAACAAAATTTGGAGTGGCCCTGCCAATATTTTAAATTCCTTGGATGTTTTCATACAATGGGGACAATTTTAATTACTGAGGTGGCCACCCCTTAAAAACGCCACTGTAAATAAGCACACGAAATGTGAAAAAAGTATGTCCTGAGACATTGTATATATATATATATATATATCCATATGAGCCGTATTGTGGCACCCGAGCCCCACCCTATCCTTGTAGCACCTACTTTTCATCATTTTTTTGATGACAGAAAAATGGCCGATAGGGAGGTTTTAGGTCATTTGGAGGCTAAACATACCCAAACAAATAAATCTTATTTGAAAAAAAATAATTTGAAATCTTTATATTTTTATCTCAATTTTATAATTTTATGGTTTTGTTACTCTACAGCTAGCGCCAGCTGGCGGCTGCACAAGTATATTCCGGTACCAACCTGGGAAATGTCATATTTCCACAAATTATGACATGGGGATTCAGAAAGCCATATTGCATTGTGGCACCCGAGAATTGGATGCCACAATACAAAACGGCTTCCACAAGGTAAGACTCCAGCTCATATCGGGTGCCACATTACAGGTGATATGAAAGTATATATATATATCTATAGGTAGATTTGAGTGTGTTTAACGTCAAGGTTCAGAAGCCCGAAGGGGTTCTCTTCAAGACGGCTCAACACAATCGAGCACCACCGTCACAAAGATTGGGGTCAACCTTGTTACAGTTTTACTCCACAATTCGACCTGCAGTCTATTACAGACCGCTGAGTCGGAGTGTATATATATATAATATATATATATAATATATATATATACACTATATATAGCCTTGAAGACTTTATTATTGGTCTAATAAATTATAATAAATGTAACAGTTACTATGACAGGCTGTCTATTATACTATTATAGCCTACTACTTTTCTCTTTACTGTTACAATAAACGCCACTGAGATACCTAGTATGTAGAGGAGCTATAAATGTCCTTTTAACTTGTATTGTAGCCTATTATATGTCCATATTAAATTTTAACATTTTTTAGCATGATTTAGTATCTAATTTGTTAGGCGTAATTGTACCCAACCCTTGCACTAAAATGTTGTCGCTTGTTTGATATTTATCTGTAAAGGCTTGAGTCGTGTTCAATGTCGAGTTATGATAATTATTAACTCAGTTATTGATGTTACCTTTAACCTTTGATCTTATTAACGTGTGAGATTATTGTCGCGTTTTTTAATAAAATAAAACTGCGGCCGAGTGATTTTGGATGAATTGCAAGAGATATCAATAATTATAAGAATACTCTCATTGATCCTGAGGATTTAGTAAACGCTTTTGCCAATAGGCTAATAGCGGATGATAAAAGAGGACAGACCTATTAGGAAATGCAATGAAAAATCATAATACAAGTAGATATAATATGAAGGATATAATAATAAAATCATATATCCTTTCTTCAGTGACTGCGTAACTGCGTTAGTCGGCTTCTATAGAAACATGTTCATCTATCGGTTGGTCTATTCTCAAACTTGCCAGATCTAATACGGTACTTCCTAACTGCTAAATAATAAAATATTTTATCTGGGCAAGACACAAGCATGAGTGCTTAAGTTGCAAGATATTGTTTTATTGTTTTGAAGCATGTCGCGCTGGGTTAGTGATAGCGTCGTGGACTTTCAAACATGAAATCCGGGATTCAATTCCCAGTAGAGCCGATCAGAGAGTAAAATCTCTGATGTACAAGTGGGATCGTTGATCGCTACATTGAGCGCGAAATGGGTCTTAAACAAGCATCTGATGCTTCCTGGCTCGTTATTGTTATGTTTGTCGATTATAATAAAGAAATTCAGCTTTTTAACTGAAAACCTTTAGCCTAATGACCGCTGATCAATAAGCTACCAAGTTAAACTTGCATAATAGGCTTTGTCACGCAATTGAAAGAAATAAAATTATAACTTTTATAGATTAATTCAACTTTTTGACCAAGCTTTCAGGCATATAATTTTATAACATGAAAGGGATTAGAGTGACGGTTGTTAAAAATATAGCATTCGATCGAAAAACCTAAACGGGACTCCTTTTAATTCTCAAAAGAAAAAATTAATTTAATTTAAACCTTTGGCAACATTAAATTAAACTGTCATAACTTCGCGGAAACGTTACTTTCAAATCTATTAAGCTCTCTAATTAAAGAATGATAAAAAGTATAAATTTTCACACAGGTTTTACTTCCACTCTAGTTGATGGTCACACCATCGATTGACCCAATTAGCTCGTTCTTTCGTAAAGACTTTATATCCAATTTTCTCTTAAGTAGTTACTATGTATTTTAAACTGAGTGCAAATTTTTTAATGGCTCCACAGTGTTTTATTCTTGATAACTAGAAGGCTTTACGTCTTTAGATAAACCGGTAGAACATCGGTTAAGACTGCTGAAGCCGTTGATCCAGTGGCGTAGCCAGGATGCATAATACATATATCCACCTTCTAAATAGATAAATATTCTCATGCTGTCATCTGGTGACATAATTATTAATCATTGCACACATACTACATGTGTTACGTGTCCTAAATTTTGGAACTGTTTTCCCCCTAGTCTTCGTAGCTATGAATTATCATATGCCAACTTTAAATCAAAACTTAAAACTCATCTATATATTTAGCTCAGCCCAATAATGAAGCGCTTCTGAGACATTGTTAAGATGCGCTATACAAAAGCTTCTTGATTGATTGATTGATTAATTTTTTCTACTTGCTCAATTTTGAAGTGGAGGTATGTAATATGCAGCCAGGATTCAACGTGGAGGGAGAGCTTTGGTCTGGTGGGGGTGGAGAGCTAAATGGACAATGGAGAAGTAGCCAAGTAACCTTGCTTCAAAAGCCACAACAGGTGCTGCAGCCTCGACCGTTTGCAAATCAGTCCTAAAACCAAGTTGGTACTTTTATTGCCCCTAGTAAGGGTTTTGTTTCGCCATCGCATGCATTGCCTTTTAGCACTATTTACCTGTTACAGTAGACAGGAAAAGTCTCAGTCTAAACTGACTAAATTTTTAATCAATACATACAGTTATACTGTAATGCTTTTGCAGATTCCTAAGTTTGAGTCTTCTTGTCAAATTGGCGAATCCTATCATTCCAATGATATTCCCTGTACCAAAATTACTGCCATTCAATGATTCAAACAAAGCTTGTAAATTGTGTCATGTCAGCGCTATTATAGTGTCATTATAACAAGTGAGTGCAGAACTCTTCTAGTCTATGACATCAGTTGCCCCTACACATCAATAGCAACTTGGAGTTCTCAGTACAACAGTGCTGGATCTCATCTTCTGCTGGATCTCATTCTGTTACTGTAGGACAATAATTATTATTGGTCCAAGGTGTTCGGTCTGATCGGATAGAATTAATTCAAGCGCACATTACTCCTCAGAATATAACATAGGCTTAACATAATGTAATATAATACAGGCACAATACAATTTAAAATTATAGAGTAGGCTAACTATTGTACAGTATATGTAGCTTTTTCCTTTTTTTATATATACCCCGGGTGTAAACAGCTGTGGGTTTTATAAAAACGATTAATTTAAGAATGGAATGAATCGTGGCCCGGCTACTCGAGATCGACTAGATTAAAAGAGCCGCGAAATCAAACCGCATTAAACCTCTGCAGAGCGATTGAGAGCCTCTGCCAAAGAAAAGAGGTCATCCCGGGTATGCAGCGCTATCTGTCTGCCGATGCCGCTGATGAAAGCAGCGCCACAGGGTTTCATCGGGCCCATAGTCTCCATGGCCACCAGAAGTATATGTAGCTATAATAATTATGCCATAGATTATTGATTACGACACGATCCAAAAACATTTAAGAAACAAATATTTCTGTTAAAATTTACGGGGAAGCACAATTTTTTCGGACATGTTAATATACGGTATTTATACCGCAATCCCATATTATTAAGACAGACATGCTATTTTAGGATACACTTAGGCCTACTTTTAAGAAATTTTAAAGTAAATTTTGTTCTACCGACTACGCTATTCAACCGGAGCGTAATACCGGCCGGTACCCGATGGGTCCCTAGTTTAAATTTCTGCCTCGAACAGTCCATGCTTCCAAATCGCTTGTGGCCTCTGGTATGCCAGCCTACTTTACCCTCGATTGCTTGTTTTTAGAGATATAGCCGAATATCGTACCAGTTCTGGTCTTGAGAGAACTTTAGGTTACTTTAGGTTACTTAGGTTCATTGTTCAATCAGCTGCATTTCAATCATTTAATCAATCAATCAATAAATAAATAAATCAATCAATCAATGAGGATATAACGTCCGGTTCCTCACCCATAGGCGATGTCAGGATCGTCCCAAGCGGTTTTTAAATCTTCTATGACTCTTTGGAAAGATAAAACAACGATTTAACGTCTGGTTCATCATCTGAAGACAATATCAGGGACGGATTAATAAATATAAATCAATTAATGAGGATTTGACTTCCAGTTTCTCACCCGAAGGCGATGCCCGGGACTATTAAAATAAGTACAGGTATAAATATAGACAAAGTCTATGAATTGACTTATTAATTGAATGTTTAACTGATTGATTGTGAAATTCATAGGACGAATAAAATAAATTAATACACATAATTAATTGATGAACTCGTTGCATCTGTTCTCTTTTTCTTTCATTGTACGAGTTAGATGCTTGCAGCAAATAAGTCAATGAAAGCTAATATTTATTATCAGTAACATATCAGTTGAATATATTGCACAATGAATACTTTCATCTTCGCTATTTACTTCATAATCTATCTGCAAGGTTTGTGTTCTTTGATACAATATTAAATTAGGCAATTGGGTTCATATTGTTTTATAAACTGCATGTTATGTTATAATATTATTAGGCAGGCTTAATGCTTAATTAATGACCGCTGTTTTACATCATCAGTGATTCACAACAAGCTTGTGGCTGTTAATTGCATTTGAGTTAATATTGTTTATATTACAACTGAGTTGTAACGCTTGTGCTGCTGGAGACGTCCGTGAAATTACCGTCAAAACGAAGTTTAATCATATTGTATTTCATTGTAATGTAGCATACATCTACAACGCACAATTGCACATTCGAGTTGACCTGCCCCCTCGAAAGAAATGCATGTATTTGGCCCCCCACAAAAATTCCTAGATCCGCCACTGCTTAGCATAGTTTACATACTGCGAAATAATAATCATTTAACAATTATTGTAGTCGCATTTAGTTTGGCATTTCTTCATGTATATCATTAATCAGATTCTTCAATCATTGTTCTTAAATGTTCGAAGACACGCTCTGGCGACTGCAACAAGCTATCCGAATTTGGAAACGAATCCCGGTTATCTCACCATGTGGTGAGCAGTGGCGGTTCTAGCCCAGTAAATTTTTGGGGGAGGGCCAAGTTGTGTCCAAATCTTATATTTTACACTGTTGCTCCTATTCAATAACGGCAGTCATGGACAAAATTAATGTGGAGGGCAGATGAAAAGTTGGGGCCAGGGGGGCCCATGGCCCCCCTAGCACCCCATGGCCCCCCTAGCACCCCATGGCCCCCATGGCCCCCTGGCCCCGACGTAGAACCGCTACCGTTTGAGAGATGATGATATATGCTATTGTATTTTCGGATTATTATCATTATTTGTTTTTTAATGCCCTGGGTGGTAAAAGACCCTGGGCTAAAAAATATGATCAAATAGATTTATTGTGTTATAATAGATTTATCATTATTATTAATTTTATTATTACTCTTCCAGGTAGAATCACAGATGCAGCAATCTACACATACATCGGTTGCTTTGCTGATAACAGCGTTAGCCCAGACCTCACAGGTCCGAGCTCATCTCTCAGTAACGCCAATGTTACCGCTGACTCGTGCATAGCTGATTGTCAGAATAGAGGTTACGCATACGCCGGGTTACAAGGTGGTAACAACATGTGTTACTGTGGAACATCGTATGGATACTACGGGCCTTCAACAACAGGTTGGATACAACATTCCAGTTACTAAACAAATATTGTATGGTATTTTATACAATACAATACAACGAGAAATTAATGTCCGATTCCTCACTCGAAGGCGATGTCAGGGACGTCTCAAGCAGACCATGCAACTGTAAGCAGTTCTATACCACCAGAACACACTTGCCAATGCATAGATCGAAGAGAAAGCGAGATCCTATCAATGCGATATATATAATAGAATTCAACACCATGAAATGCAATGTGAGACAAAATTACATTATTTGATAGTGTTAGATCATTAATTATTAGTGCAACGTTTCAACCGTATTTCATAATGTGCCCTAATACCATAATGAACAGGTTGTTTTATCTAGTACATGACGCAAATAAACTATCGGACTGCTGTATTTAATTTAATTTTAAGATTTCGTCATCTTTCACATCACATTATCGTAAAACAGCGCATTTAGTAACAATATATCTTGCTTTTAATCAATAAAAAATGCAAATTTAGCGTACGTTTCATCTTCTTTAATAGAAGACTCTCCATTATAATAAATAATACATGTAAGCAGGCCTAATCATATTGTGCCTACATGTAGTATTGTCTCACTGCATCATTTTTGCTGATTGTATTACAATGACATTTTTATTTACTGTTAATTGTTATTTCCTATTTAATGTATTATTACCGTACAGGATGTGGAATGACATGTGGGAGCAAGCAATGCGGAAATCTAAACTCAAACAGCATCTACTACACAGTCGGTGAGACTACTTCTTAATCCTGCTTCCCTTAAATATTATTTTTAAAGCCAATGTTACATACTCGTATATTCCGGTGCTGAGTTCAAGAATTCAACATGTTAGTTCATAAGTAGCAAAACCATCGTAAAATAACATAGAATTGATTGAACCAGTAGCACATCGGTTAAGTGTCCTACTCCTGTTCCAATGGTTCAGATACCAGGGTTCACCCGTCACTGATGTCGCACTGGGTGCGAAACAACTGACTTTAACTGTCTGTTTTAGACCTTTTTAATATTACTGAGTCATTAATATAACATGAAGCGTAATATAAATACATGTTTAAGACCACAGAAGGGTATGAGGCTATTTTTTAAATCTCTATTTCAACGACGTCTAAAATCAATCTAAAAAAAATTTAAATTTAAAATTTAAAAAACCTAAAAAAATTCACAATTTTTAAGCAAAAATATTTATAGGCCTATAAATTGCAAATGATAGCCAATCCTATAATCTTAAACGTATTTCAATTTAACTGGTACTTATGAAATACTTATGCTACCGTCACGTGCTCTGCTTCTTCGTGTAGGTTTTAATCGATATAAACATTGCGAAAATCGTAATTTCGAATTGATTCATTTCGCAATTTTCGCGTGATGCAAGGCTCTTTCGGTGCTACGAATGGAAAGATTTCTGAAAATAAATTCTGAATGCTTTGTGCAAAAACAGAGAACAAATAGTAGCACTTGAATTATTAAAACGTTCAGTAAAGAAAACCTGGTCTATTGAAATCTAGCAGAATAATTGAGCGCAGTTTACGAAATCTATGTTTCTAGTGAAATAAAGAAATATTGTTGGATATCTCTGCAGGAATAATC